>JAJIBD010005035.1:0-10000 GCA_021461705.1 Cryptotis parvus | reverse complement strand
GGACAGGTGGCCAGCCAAGAGCCCTGAACCTTGCCCTGTGTGCCCACACTTGGACTTGCTGACTGTCCTGACTGAATGCCCAGTGACTCTGTACCCACTTTCGTTTTGGCTACACCTGGCAGTGCTCAGGGGCTTACTCCCGGCTCTGCGCTCATAGATCACTCCTGGCTGACTTAGGGAACCATATGGGGTACCACGGATCAAACCTGGTTGACCATGAGCAAGGCACCCTACTATCTCCCCACCCTACTATCTGGCCCTTGCACCCACCTTTGATATCTATTATAGTGAAGGGCACCCCTCCCCACCCTACTATCTGGCCCTTGCACCCACCTTTGATATCTATTATAGTGAAGGGCACCCCAGCCTCAGAATCCCAGCAACCTAACCCCAAGCCCTCCTCCAGGTCCAAACCCAAACTCCCAGGAGACCACGTAGCCCACTCCCACACCCCGCATGTTCCCCAGCTGCCCTCCATGGCCCACCCCGGCCCCTTACTCTCTCGCCCTTCCCAAAGAACTGAGATGGCACCTCAGTTCCCTGCGCCATCGACAGCCCCCGGGCCCGCGTCCTGGTCATCCGGCAATGCGGACTCAGTGCAGAGGGTCTCCCCCACCCCGCTCGGTCTCAGGGTTCCCCAGTGAGGCTGCCCCCACCCCAACCCCTGTCCCCTCCAGCTCTCCGTCCCTCCCCACCTTCTAGCCAATGAAACTAGCCCCCGGCTCCCTGAAGTCTGTCAAAGGATAGGAAATGGATCTGCAGAAGCCGCTGGCCCTTAGCACCAGGCACTAGAATCAGTGGCTCACCCAAAGGCCCAGGTCTTGGGGCTGGCAATAGACAGTCTGGCAATAGACAGTCTGGCAATAGACAGTCTGGCAATAGGCAGCCAGGAGAAGTGACTCAGATGACTCAGCCAGGGCAGTCCTGCTCTTCCATGGCTCAGTGGCGCCACCCAAAAGGATAGACACTCGCATCCCCCCAAAACCTCCATCCAGTTTCCCTAGAAAAATCTCGGAACTTCACTCCTGGCAGGCTCTGAGATGGAGCTCCACTTCCTGGCTCCCATGGGCCCGGGCAACACAAGTGAGTAGCTCAGAATCCCCCAGGTGGGGGAGCTCTGAGGGCGAATGAGGCAGTCTAGCCTGGGGATGAGCTCCAAAAGTACAGAGGCCCCTCAGACCCAAGGGGGTTTTTGGTTGCTGTGTGCAAGGCGTGAGGGGCTATAAAGGAAACTCTCCCCTCCTCCTTTCACTTCCTCTTCTCTCCCGCGGCCCAGACAAGGGGAAAATCCTGCAAAGATGGGCAGCTGCTGTGTAAAGCACTAAAACAACGCTCTGGTTGCATTTTCACTCTCTCCAGGCATGGCCACGTGACTGGCCCGAGGTTCCTGGGTTCCAAGCCTGAGAGAATCACTAGGTCAGAACAAAGCAAATGGATGATCTTGTGCTCATGGACCCAGGATTGCCCACAGAGGTGCCTCTGGCCCTGGGCATAGTGTTTCCCAAGGAAGGACAAGAGCGGTGTCCACACACAGGCCCCTGTCCCAGGACTGCTCTGTACCAGCCCCTCTCCAAGGACCTGCCATCTGCCTCCCTCCCGCGGTGGGGAGCCCAGGCGGAGACCCGGGGTCCAGAGCCCCAGATGTTCTCACCCACGTCTTTCTCCTCTTCCCAAGTGCCCAAGGGGCCAGGCCCAGGAACAAGGAGTCAACAGGAATCAAGATGCTCCGGCAGCACCAGTGTGGACCCTGTCGCCAGCTTGGGCACAGGATCCACTGGTTGGGCGGGATAATGCCACACATCTCCCTGTGCAGGGGAGGCTCCAGGCAGCTGGCAGGAAGGAAGGACCAGCAAGAAGATGAAGGGGTTTGGGCTGTGGCAGAGGCCTGAGAGAGGGAGTATGGTTAGACAATAATCCCTGTGTGCCTCGACACATGCGTCCTGGTGCCCCCCCATAATCCCACCGCCCAGCCTGATGGATGCTTCAGCTGCCACAGAGGCGTGGGCGTATGCGCCTTTACCCCAAATGAATCTTGGTGAGAACATGCCCGGCTCTGCAGGAGACCCACAGGGGCCGGGCTCTAGGGAGGATGCCGTCCCTCGGTCTGCACAAGAGGCTTGCGGTGTCTCTCAGCACCCACCTCTGTGCCTAGCGCATGGTCGTGCCAGACAGGCGGAGGCAGCCTGAGGACAGGGCCTGGTGCCAGCCGACAGTCACCCTCCGGGGGCTGGCAGCCCCTCTCCAAACACTTGCAGAAGAATAGACACAAGAGGAGCTGATGACACATCAATGGAGGCGTCCCAGGACAGTGACGGCCAGAGGCCCAATGCTGGCCCAGTGCCCAGGGCGAGGGCGCCGTCAGGGACACTTCCCATCAGCCCATGATGAGAGCTGATTTGGCTTAATTCACTTTAATTAAAATAGGACGGCTGGTTCCACCCAAGGCAGGAAGCTTCCCTGGGATCCGGGGCCAGGCACTGAAAGTGCGTCCTTGGGTGGGTATCTGGACTTCCTGGGTGGCTAAAAGCACCAGCAGCTGGACGTCTGGGTGGGTGAGGCCCAGGGAGGGAGAGGGCTTCAAGGCAGAGTCGGTCTCAAGGCCCATAAAACCATTCCCTTGAGACCAGAGGCGTTTCCTGCTGTGCTCAGTGATGTGATCCCAGAACCAAGACCTGAGCTCAAATATTCATCGAAATACTTGTTCATCTGATGCTTCTCAGACATTGAGTGGAATCAGTCCCCCCAGAATTGGAGGCTTCCCTAGATGCCTGTCTGAGGGGGGCAAGCTGCCTCTCCCCTAGAATGAATGGGAAATGGGCTCCACCACGCCAGGTATCTCAGCAGGAGCTGCAGGGGAGCCAAGAGCCCCCTTCCCCCAAACTCCAAAAAAGCAGCTCAAAGGCGCAGATCTGGTCAGGTGGGCTGAAGGTTTTCCCAAGTGTTACCTAAAGAATAATCTGGGCTAGTCCTGGCCGGTGTCTGTGAGAGGGACTGTCCCTTCAGCCCTGGGTTTGGCAGGAGTCTTCAGGCCACAGACACACACACTCATACACACACACACACACACATATACACTCTCTCACACAATCACACACTCATGCACTCACACACATTCACTCTCACACACACACTCTCTCACTCACCTCACACACACACTCTCTCTCTCACACAAACACACACTCCACTCCACACTCTCTCTCACACACACACACATACACACATACACTCTCTCACACAATCACACAGTCATGCACTCACACACACACTCTCTCACTGACACACTCTCTCTCTCTCTCTCTCACACACACACACACACACACACACACCCCTACCCCTCCCATTCTGACTGATTTTCTCACTTAAAAGTGAGTTCTCTGGGCAACAACCAGGGCACTGCCCTTTGCTCCTACCCAACTCTATCACATCTCAAGAAGAGTGTCTCAGATTTTTTTTGCTGCATCAGGGGAAAATGGAGCATAAAGTGACCGAGCCCAGTGAGAAATGCCTTTGGAAAACTCAGTTATTGAATCTGTGGGATCCTGGACCTTGCAAGCCCGGGCTGGGCCCCACCTCTCCTCGCGGTTCACTGAGCCCCCAAAGGGAAGCCCTTTCCCGCCCCAGCCTGAACTTCCCTTTCGGAGCCTTCAGCAGCTTCCATGATAAACAAGAGGAGCAAACCTTCATCCCGGCCCTACATCCTGGTCTCTTGACTTTGCTTCACCTGAGATTTCTCTTGGAACCTGATCACTGGGGAAGAGAAGAGGGAGAAGCTGTTACCGCTCATGACAGAAAGTTCTCTCTAATGGAAGCAGCATCCATCCGGGCCAGAGAGACAGTACCACGGGGAGGGCGCTTGCCTTGCATGACCAGGGTTCAATCCCTAGAACCCTCATATTGTCTTTTAAGCACCATCTGAGTGCAGAGCCAAAAGTAACCTTTGAGCATAGCCGGGTGTGATCCCAAAACAAAATAATTTTTAAAAAATTAAAAATAAATCAATAAAGCAGCATCTCACAGCAAATTTCTAGGACTCAGCAAATCCATCTCTCCCATTGAGTCAAATATTGCATTTCATTTACCTGGTAGAGTCCAATTGTGTTTCTAATTAGCCAGACATAAATTGCAGAGCTGGATCCCTCTGGGGACCCTTCAGGACGGCTCCAGAAACAGCAGCATTCTCCTGCTCACAGACCTTCCCCTTCCCCCATTTATTTATTAAAAAAAAAAAAACTTTTTGTCAAAGTGTGAGTTGAGCTGCCTGGTGCCAAGAGCGCCTTCGTCGGGTTCCCCGTGCAGATTGTTTTACTACTCATGCTGGTCCCACAAAGCCACTTCTCCACTGGACCTTGGCAAAGCGCCATCCCAGCCTCTGCCGATGGACCCCTTCGCTACGCTGAACCACACACAGCTGTGCCAGCGATGCTCTGGAAGAAGGGCACATAGTTACGAGGATGCCACGGGGTGTCTATTGAGTAAAAACAGATTCTGGGGCCAGAGAGAGCTCAATGGACCGAGCTTCCCCCAAGCATGCGGCCCCTAAGCACACATAAGTGGCCCCAAAACAAAAACAGAAAAAGCAGATTACAAAAGAGTAGGTGCTGTAATGCATAGAACCAGTTTAGGAAGTGACATGTATCGGAGAAACATCAAACAAGCTGCGGACATACACGGTCATCTCTTGTGTTTTTATTTCTGAGTGCTTTTCGGTACTTCATAGTTCATGACTATTAATAATCGAGAAAATAAATAAAAAGAAGATAGTCCACCTGTTACGAGCTAAAGGGTGTCCCTCCCCTCGCATAATAACTGGTTGAAATCCTGAAGCCAGGGCCCGTGAATGCTCTTGGAAAGGGATGATCAAAGCATCGAGCATGGGAACCGGAGAGATAGCCCAGTGGGTAAGGTGTTTGCCTTGCATGCGGGCGGCCGGGTTTGATCCCCGGCATCCCATATGGTCCCCCGAGCACCGCCAGGAGTAATTCCTGAGTGCAGAACCAGGAGTAACCCCTGAGCACCGCCGGGTGTGACCCAAAAAAGCAAAAAAAAAAAAAAAAAAGCAGCGAGCATGGATGCGGAAATAAATGAAAGGGGATTGAGTTCTCTTAAGCATCAACTACTCAAGGTCAGTCTGCCTCGGGTCTTTCTAAGGCATCAGGACACACACAGGGAACACACACAGGACACACATCGGTGCCCCTACTGTACCCTGTGAGCCCAGGAGAGAGGGCCCAGCAGAAGACCCCTTCCTCCAGGTCTGTGGGATTTGGCTCTGGCTGCCTCCAGTGCAGGTGCATGCAGGCAAAGTTCCATGCGAGCTTCCCCTCTGCTCTCTGGTGCTGCCGCTTTGGGGCCCTTGGTCGAGATTCAAGTAACAGCGCAGCCACACCTCAGCCGCCTTCTCCCCTGCAGCATGGCCAACTGCTTGAGGACCGGTCTGGTCTCACCCTTTCACCCTTTCCTGCTCCGCACCAGACTGGCTGAAAAACTAAAGAGCAACTTCCCAAGGCTGCCAGTAGGGGTCAGAATGTCTAGATGATTCTGGCGCTGCTGCCGCTGCTGCTGGTGATGGGTGTGTGTGTGTGTGTGTGTGTGTGTGTGTGTGTGTGTGTGTGTGTGTGGGAGAGAGAGAGAGAGAGAGAGAGAGAGAGAGAGAGAGAATGCACTCAAGCTCTGGGGTGGTGGTTCAGGAGGGCACCACCTCTTAGCAACTGTGTGATCTTGGGGCTTGTCACCCTTCACACCCAAACGTTAAGAGTTTCACACACATTTGCTCCTCTGGTTGTCATAGCAACCCGCCCAGATGGCATGCTATTTTCTCCGGTTTGCAGGTGAGGTACCCATGTTCAGAGGTGAGGAAACAAAACAGTCCAGTGTGAAAACTTACAACAACATCGGTTCGATGGCAACATTGGGGCACCACGGGCAATGCGTCGCTGCCCCACAGCGAGCCGAGAGCGGGAATAACAGAGGCTGCCTCACAGGACAAGCCATGGAGCTTCATGGGAGCCACCTGCACCCATATGGCTAGAAAACGGGGAGTCAGGGGGTGCCGCTGGGACTGAAGCACAGGTTGCAGACCCACAGTTCACACTGAGACCCTCTTAGAAGCACTCTCCCACCCTATCCCCTTCCCACACAGATCAGCAAAGCAGGGGCGAGTATAGGTAGGAACTGCCCCCAGATCCAGTGACAGGGCTGGTCCTGTGAGATCAGGGCTTGGCTCTGTCGGACACAGTTGAGTGGAGAGGATGGGGTGGGGCCCGTCTGCCCACACTTGCTGCTGGTTATAACTAAAACCTTCCATGTCAGAGTCAACCACCCGAGTCGACATCTCACACCCCAACTGGGCCCTCACTACAGGCCAGCTGTGGGGAGGGAGGGTCCCCAGAGAAGAAAAGTGGAGGGGCTATGGGAAGGGGGTGCAGGGAAGGGGAAATGCATAAACACCCTGGGACCAGGGAGAGCGCTCAGGGGTTAGGCCTGCGTGTATGACCAGGTTGGCTTCCCAGCACTTTGTGGTTCCTAGAACACCTCCGGGTGTGGCCTGGAGGCCCCAAGCACTGAAGTGTGGCCCCGGTGGTCTCCTGAAATGCACCACACCCTCAGGGCCTAGCACTGAGCTGTCTGCCTGGTTGGTTGAGGATATCGTGGGGAAAGGCCCCAAAATTATAGGACCTAAGAAGATCTGAATCTAGCAACACAGGTGGGGTCCTCAGACTTTGTCCTCCATCTGGGACTTCGGGGGAAAGACCCTGGTCCCAATTCTGATTCTATTTGTCTGTGAGCCTTGGGACAAGTCACAGGCTATCTCACAGGGATCAGTCTCTGCGAATAAACTCTGATAATACTGAAGAGGCTGTATCGGCTTTCGTAGGTAGACTCCCACCCGTTGCATCCAATTTCTGTCCCCCCTCCCAACCCCATCTTTTGTCAGAAACATGAGTTTAATACTAAAGGGGAAGGTCAACACAAAGAAATTAAGTTGAAGAGTTGACAATTGACTGATAAAAAATTATGAGAATGGATGGGCGCTCAAGGAAAGCTATTTGTTACAATGAAGATTAATCCTTACTCCCAAGCCAACCTCATGGACCCATAGGATCTAAAATTCTACCCCTACCAGAACCACTGTGTCAGGAGTTCTGGGAACCCCCCAGCACCTCAGATCATGCAGCACCATGGATCCCTGGCCCAAGGGCTAAGTTGTCAGGCCCTCCCGGTACCCAAACTTTCTGCCGGAAGGTCACCCCTCCAAAAACTATGTTATTTTCCTGGTAATTAAAGTAGAGCAGCCTATTTTATTAAAAGAGAGAACAGAAGTCGCACCAGTGCTCAACTCCCATCCCATGCCAGTGTAGGCCCAGGGGTAAAATCTCATTAGATCATCCTACTCTGGTGTGGTGCCAGGGATCAAATCGGGGTTGGCAGGGTGCAAGGCAAATGCCCTAATCTCTCTAGCCAGCTTCTTTGTTTTATAATAATGATTTTTAAAAAATTATACAGAGGAAACATTCTCCATGTGTTTTGAATCTGCCACATCTCTCATCCCAGCCTCCAAATTTAGCAATCCAAATACAATTTAATAATATCTATCCAGGGCCAAGAGATAGTCCAGTGGAGAGGGCATTTGCCTTACACAAAGCCAACCCGGATTCTATTCCCAGCATCCCAGATGGTCCCCCAAGCACTGCCAGGAGTAATTCCTGAGTGCAGAGCCAGGAATAACCATTGAGCATCACTGGGTGTGACCCAAAAAGACCAAAGATTAGATAGATAGATAGATAGATAGATAGATAGATAGATAGATAGATAGATAGATAGATAGATAGATAGATAGATAGATAGATAGATAGATAGATAGATAGATAGATAGATAGATAGATAGATAGATAGATAGATAGATAGATAGATAGATAGATAGATAGATAGATAGATAGGGGTAGGTAGGTAGGTAGGTAGGTAGGTAGGTAGGTGGGTAGGTAGGTAGGTAGGTAGGTAGATAGGTAGATAGATAGATAGATAGATAGATAGATAGATAGATAGATAGATAGATAGATAGATAGATAGATAGATAGATAGATAGATAGATAGATAGATAGATAGATAGATAGATAGATAGATAGATAGATAGATAGATAGATAGATAGATAGATAGATAGATAGATAGATAGATAGATAGATAGATAGATAGATAGATAGATAGATAGATAGATAGATAGATAGATAGATAGATAGATAGATAGATAGATAGATAGGTAGATAGGTAGATAGGTAGATAGATAGCCAAGATGATTCCAAGGTTCTCTTTCTTCCAGAGATTTACCACCTACAGTCCTAGGGTTTACTAAACAAAGGCAAGACCGCCCCTCATGCCTCTCAAAGTTGTCTGTCTGCAGTAGTGAGCACCTGAAGGGGTTAGGGTTTAGAAAGAAAACCTCACCTTCCTGAGCTGCCACAAAACCTAAGAAGATGTGGTAAAGAGTAAGATTTCTCAGTAATGGGTGGCCACAGGGTTCCGGGGGTCTTTTCACCCTAAAGTCTGTGGCTGGCAACTCTTCTATCGGAGATCAACTAGGACAAGGACTCCCAAGTAAACATGGTCTCGTCCTCCAAACCTGATGATACCTACTGGGGGATGCAGCCGCCAAAACAACAAACCCCAGCAAGTTGCCTCTCTAGGAACTCAAGATAAAGTTCTTCTTTCTCATCCCAGATTCTCCACCTGAGCCCCATAACCTGAGATTAGGAAGTGCAACAGCTGGGTTGAGTTAAGCCAGAAAGAACCATGGGCCAACCATGTTGATTGCCATTTTGGGGAGAACAGAGTGGGAATCCGTGGGCTTTAGAACCTACAGCAGCCCTGCAGGCCTTTATCGGGTAGTACTGCAGGGTGTGTCGGGGATCTATGGCCTAGGCTCCTAGTTAGAGACAAACCTACCAAAGAAGGAAACTTCGCCCATCACACTAGCCACCATCTTCGCTGTCCGGATGCTGGGAAACTGCCTCACGACCAGATCAACAGAGCAAAACCAGTTCGAGCCCAGGTAGGCGGCTCCCAGAAGCGGGAATCACTGGGAATTCGTCAGATGGAGTCAGGGTTCGGCCACTCCCCCTCCATTTTGTCGAGCCTGGTGGACCCGCCCAGGAGCTGCCCGGGAACCAGTATGCAGAGCTTCGCAAGCGGCTGGGGAGGCTGGAGCCCGGCTTGCGCCGAGCCCAGCTGATGATGGGATCCCGAGGGAGGGCAGATGGGTTTTGGGTGTTGGCCCATAGCCTCTGGGGGGTCCCGGAAGCAGCCGGATGAAACTCGCCCATCACACTAGCCACCATCTTCGCTGTCCTGACGGCTGGGAAACTGCCTCACGACCAGATCAACAGAGCAAAACCAGTTCGAGCCCAGGTCGCGAGGCCTCAAGCGGCCGTGCGGTCCACTAAAATGGTGAAACAGTAATGTCTTTTAATGCACTGTATTCCACGAAGAGCAGGAAAGTTTATCGGGAAGGAGATATAAAGAGGAAAGAAATGACATACAGAATCTGCCAAGTAGTTGAGGTGCGGGAGGGGGGGAGGGAGGTGGGGACGTTGGTGATGGTAGATGGGTTTGGGTGGAGGGATGGGTGTTGGAACACTGTAGAACCAAAACTCTACATGAGCATCTTTCAATTGTATGTCTAAAATGGTGTAATAATATTTGGGGGAAATAATAAAATTAAATTAAAAAAAAAAAAAAGAAGAAGATAAAGCAATCACCAAGCTGGGCACACGACCTCCCTCCCCAGCTGAGAACATGAACCAAGCAGTAGAAGATGCGGACAACTAGAATTTACATTGGTAGGTGGGGAAAGAAGAGACCAACGTCATGCAGGCTCCAAAGTGTAAATCTGTAAATCTGGGCCGGAACAGAGATACCTCTTTTATATCATTGTATTTAGATATTTTATTGAAAACAGGTTCCTCTCTTTTAAAATTGCATTAAAATAGTTTTATTGAAAGAAATTTT
>JAJIBD010005034.1:0-120317 GCA_021461705.1 Cryptotis parvus | reverse complement strand
CAGAACTTGAGGAGTTTGTTCCAGCTTCCTTAGTTTATTTCTGAGGCTGACTTCAAGTTTAGTGCCCTTTCCACTAGACCTGTAAAATGTGTGCCTGATACACTTGCTTTTAGGATGTGCTCTTTCTCCTCCTTCTCATCTTAAAACACCTCTACTTATGCTGATTTATCACTTGTGAGGGAGAGAAAGTAAACTCTGAGCCACATTTCGTTTATTTCAGCAACAGTCAGGCGCAGGCTGCCCGAGGGCTGTTGACCCCTCCTCACTTACTCCTCTGTATATACCAGGATGGACAGACCTAGTTATGCCGGGAATGTCTGTTTGAAGCACTTCATAACTCTTCCATTTCTTAGGAAACAGCCATAAAGAGCATATTTACTCTGGGTAACATTTGAATGATGATTTATTGTGTACTGTTTCTGTTTCTCTCTACATTCCATTTCTGTATGTTTTTGCTTAAATTGCAAATGTGGGGGGTCTTTTTATTTTGGTTTTCAATTTAAAAGCAGCTTTTAGTAATATATATTTACTTCTAATTTGGTTTTATATGATTTTACATATTCACATAGGCTTGGTAAAGGAACGCTTTTAACTGTTTAGAGCCAGTATCCTATAAAATTCACATAAAAATTAAGTTTCCATCTATTATAGGTAGTCAAGTAAAAAAGTTAAGGCTTTGTAAGTCATTTATAACATGAGCAGTAATATTTTCCTCCATGAAACAGATCTCCCAAAATGCCTTGAAATTCAGCCGATCAATGTAAGAGTAGGTGTTAATAAAAGTTAAATTATTTCAGCATTTTTATAAAATAAAAGGTATTTTTGGAAGCATGATGAAGTCAAGATTTTAGTACTATGGAATTATAAAACATGAAAATGGAAGATGTAAAATGTTTTCAGAGTTAGAAAACTCTGAATGAAATATTTTGAAGCAGTTTTCAAAGAAAGTTCAGAAATCATATTTTTTCTCTAGTGAAGGAGGTTTTATATAAGAAGTGTGCCTGTAAGGTTTTATGTAGGAAGTGTGAGCCTAGAATAAGGATATAAATTTTAGCGTGGCTCTCAAGTATGATAAACAGTTATTTTAGCTGTTCACTTTGGAATAATCCCAATTTCAACCAGAAACATCTCTGCCCTAGTCCCACCATCCAGAAAGAAGAGAATGTGTGTCCATTCAAATTGCTCTGTCAGAATTCCACAACACAGACATTCTCCAGTTTCTTAAGGAGAGCAGTGGCATTGGAGAAATATCCAAGTAATAACAATCAACTGCCTACTTGTGGTTTTTGTTCTCTTAGCACCAGAGACCTGAGAGTTGGAGCTTGAATTTAGATGAGAGAGGGATGGATGAGAGTGACCTTGCTGCCTGTGCACACCAGCAGGGTTTTCTTTTGTTACTATAAACACCATCTGAATCAAATATTTACTCTAACTGCAATCAAAAATAAGGATTTGGGGTTCTAAAGGAGAATAGAAGTTAGGAAAGGCTAGGTCAGAGCATGTACACATTCCACTGGACTCTTGTCTTTAAAACCATGCCTGTCATTGACAGATTTTAGTTTTCACTTTGTTAGATTTCTCACAGTACTGTGTTGTTGTCCCTCCATTCTTGCTTATTTCTCTTTTATCTTTTATCCTGATAATAGCATTACATAGAAGGCAGGCTGTTTTTTTTCCACTATTAATTTGCATTGGATTCAATAGAAATTAGCAGCTGTATTATTTTCCTGTATTGTTGGCATGAGAGATTATTATTTTAGAGTATTTCATATAGAATTTTATATTATATAGTTATATGTTGGCATGTGGAGTTTTGGTGGCTTCTGTAATTTCCTCAGGAATATCTTTGTGGCTGCAGCAAGGTGCTTTTTCTTTTACAGATAGCAAACTTTTCAGCTGTAGGCTTCTGTGAAACTGGTGTGCTTTCTCTCTTCTGCCTTTCTCTTCAACCTTCTTTCTTTCATAAAACATTTGAAACTTCACATACACCGCCTACCTCTTTTACCCAGGAAATAAAACCCTGCCAACAATTTAAGCGCAGCTATTATCCTCTCAAGGCCTTTTCTTTTTAGCTCTATAGTAATTAACGCTGTGATCTTTCAAGTCTAGACAGATATTTGTGATGCCCTTCTCTTTCTTGGTGGCAATCCTAATGATATTATCTCTATTTTACTACTACTCAATAAATCCACTCTCTCTATCAACACTAGTATTGATTTGATTTGGGGGCACTTTTCTATGTTTCATTTATTTTTATGCACATAATATCTCCTTTATATTCCCAGCTGCCTACCGAATCATTGTTCTATCGTGCTGTCCTTCAGGATATTATTAAAGATTGCTACGGAATCACCAAATGGTATGAGCATTTTATTTTAATAAGAGTAACATGCTGTGTTGTAAGTAAAGTAACTTTTAGTGTAGGTGAACTTGTCTAGGATGACTATTATCAGTAGCAACTTTGCATTTAAACTTAGTAACAAAGAAGGGAGACACTCACTACTCACTGTATTTTAAGCTAATTATTTTCTTTCTATTTTTAATTTTGTGTTGGGGCCACACCTGGTCATGCTGAGGGCTTACTCTTGGCTGTAAGCTCAGGGGACCAAAAAATAATGCCGGGGATTAAACCTGTTTGGCTGCATGAGAAGTAAGTGCCTTATGCACTGTACTATCTCTCTGCCAAGTTCATTTTTAAAGTGAAATGGAGGTTCAATTGGTTCCATTTTGTGTGTAAAGGTTGGTGTAATAATATATAAAGTCTGCTTTGTAATTTTAGAAATATTTAATTTATTATAAGTAATTTAGTAAAATATATATTAATCATAAGCAGAATTATATTCAAAATAGGTTCATAACCATAAATACTTACCTACTTAGAACAGATATGTCATCAATAAACAGTGTGACCATGTAAGTTTCTACTGTTAAAATAGGCCTGATTATGTTTTGTTTTCTGTTTTCCCTCCAAAATAATGCACTCTTCATAAACAGTGACAAAAGGTAGGGAGAATTTTTTCCATACTTACTGTTCAACAGCTGCTACACTTGCATACAGTTTTAATCCTGTCAAGTTTCATGAATATTCTCTTAACTAATTTCCGTTTAGGATCCATTTGGTTGTAGTAGAATACTCGATTAAACATAAGTTTTTGGCTTCCGAAAATTAATCCACACTAATGGTAATAAAGGATTTGGGGATTAGTTATCATTTCTGTATAAGAAAAGTAGTTGTTAACTGCATATAAGTATCCACAATTGCATTAATTTTAGATGTTTCTATATAAACTCCCAAATTTTAATCCACATTTCTATTCTCTTTCATATACTTCTCAACCTTCAAAATGATTATTAGTGAATTCTACTTTTTTTGCTGAAACCTGCTCCTTTATTTGAGTTTATCCCCAAGATGCTAAGCTAGTTGTAGAAAGTCACAAAATTGTGCAAATTCGTAATCATGCAAATACTGATTCCCTTTTAAGACCTTAACTGTGTTTGCAGATTATTTTTTTCTTAATTGCCGCTTAAAACCATTTTATGTTCTTTTATAAATCAACTCACTTAAAAATCCATCAAGAACAATCCCACATTCCTATCTTTCTGTACTATTCAGAAGATAGATTATTTTCATTATATATTTCTTTTAAAAGCCGTTGACCTTTCAGTCACATTGGACATAGTCATAATTATATTTTTCTCCAAAATCTCTATTATTTTCATTTATTTAGCTGAATTCTCTGGTATCAGAGAAGTAGAGCAGCAGGTAAAACCCTCACTTGTGCCAGCCTGGTTTCGATGCAGCACCGCATTTCATCTCCTGAGCACTGCCAGGAGTGATCCATGAGCAGAGCCAGGGCGTAAGTCTTGAGCAATGCAGGCATAGTCCAACTGCCACGCTCCCCCCTACGGATGCAGTTTTTTCTCTTTTCTTTGTACACTTACTATTTTCTTTAAGGGATTTTCCTTCCTATTCCATGCTTTTAAGTATACCTAGACATTCTCTAATGTTCTTTCTTTTGCTTTTTTGGGTCATACGTGCTGATGCTCAGGGGTTATTCCTGGTTCTGCATTCAGAAATTACTCCTGGAAGTGCTCAGGAGACTATATAGGATGCAGGAATCGAACCCAGGCTGGCCACATGCAAGACACACACCCTACCCGCTGTACTCTCACTCCAGCCCCTCTAATATTCTGGATGCTGCTCCTGTATCTTTTTATTTCCTCTTTCTCTCAGCAGATAACTTGTTTCATGTATTTGACTTGTATCTCTTTTTTAGAAGTTCAGTCTACCTTATGTACATAAGTGAAGAGAAAAGCTTCACTATGTACTTCACAAATATACCAAATTCAACTATATCTAAGGGCCAAAATTTTTAGAAAAGTGTATCTAAAATTCTGTTTCTTTTCTCTTTTGACTTATTCTGTTTTTCCTGGTATTGACATAGTCATTTTCAAGTATTAGGAATCCTGAAAAAAATCCCATTTTATTCTCTTCTTCTGTCACCCTGTTGGAATCAATTTTAATTCATTTCCAAGATTTGCACATTATACTTTTTATAATCTGGCAACTGTTCATCCTTCTACTTTATCTGCATATAAATCTATAATTATCTTTAAAAGTATTTTAAGCTGTGCTAAATATGGATGTTAAAATTTAAAAAAATCATAGAACCAAATAAGCAAGTAAAAATTCTACAACTGGAAAGTTAAATGAAATGAAGAAATCATTGATGACTTTAACAGCTATAAAACAAGAGAGTCATCTAAAAGGCAGACGAGAAGAAACTATCTACAATGAAACAGAGTGAAACAAAAATAATGGAGAATCCTAAAGACCATAAGCTCTGTGAAAGAGAGTGTATAGGTTGCATGTGCTTGTTAAGTACAAAGAGGAAGAAAGTATAATTGAGAAAAACCAAGGTTAAGAATTTTCCAATCTTAGGATGGAAATTATATGAATCCTTAGATTCCAGAAGTACATGAATCCAGCAGAGAAACAAACAGAAAGCAATTTCTAGGCACAGAATAATAAATTTTGTGAAAACAAAGACAAAGGGAAAAACTTTAAGTCGGCAGAGTGTGGCAGAAGAGAGGTGCGAGAAGCGGGCTGAGGAATATGTGCAAGGGAGACACAGTGAATGCCAGCATAGATGTTAGGGCCAGGAGTCGTTGATACCTTTTTTAATTAATATTTTATTATACCACCGTGACATATAAAATTACAACGCTGTTCATGTTTGGGGATTTCTATCACATAGTGTTCCAGCACCCTCCCTCCACCAGTGCCCATCTCCCACCACCAATGTCCCCAATCCTCTCCCCCTCCCATAGCCTGCCTCTATGGCAGGTTCTTTATCTCTTTTTTTATTTATTTTTGCTTTTTTTTTGGGGGGTCACACCTGGCAATGCTCAGGGGTTTCTCCTGGCTCTGCACTCAGGAATCACTCCTGGCGGTGCTTGGGGGACCATATGGGATGCCGGGCATCGAACCTGGGCCAGCACGGGCCTGCCGTGGTGCAAGGCAAATGCCCTACCTGCTGGGTTATTACTCCAGCCCCTTTATCTCTTTTCTCTCTTTCTACCTCTCTCTCTCTTCAGTCTCTTACAATTGTGGATTGTAATACATACACTTAGAGGCCATCATGTGCATTTTTCTGCTTGTATTCAGTGCTCAGTTCTAGGTTGGTATTAGCCCTTTCGACATTTATTTGCACATGTTCTTTTCTCTGTCTTACCTAACCTCCTGACTCCCACACGCGTTTGTGTTGTGGTAATTTCCACCTTTGGTAAGACCTCCTGATCCACGTTTGGCCTGACATTGGATTTTGGTATCATAATATGTACATATATTTATGTCATGCAAATAAATCATTGATACCTTCTAAGTGCTAAAAAATAACTAGACTACTGCCTCAAAGGTCATTAAACGATAAAGTTGAAATAAATTGCAGTTATTCAAACCATGGAGGTGTGCTACAGGCAGATAGCAATAAATAACATACAGTGGGATTAAGGCAGATCAAAATGACTTATTTATGTGGTAGGCATTAATGATAATGATACTAATAATAATATAATGACAATACACCAAAGATACATAAAGTCTTGTATTTACAATATGATGTGTCATATGGACAGGAAGTTTCAAATTCATTAAATTTTCTAATTTGTTAACCCTAAAATAAGGAGATCATTCTCGATTATGTAGATAGGTCAGCAGTAAATCAACAGTGAAAGTGGTAAAAGAGGGCCAGAAGAAGTCAGGGAAAGATTTAATATGCCTCTCCTCTGAAGATTGAGGATGGGAATCTTGGGCACAGGTATTTGGGGAACATCTAGAAACTGTCGAAGGTAAAGGATTACTCCTTAGAATGCCCAGAAAAATTGGGATTGGAGAAGTAGGCCAGCAGGAGTGGTGTATACCTTGCATGCATCCAACACATATTTGATCCCTGGCATCTCATATGGTCCCAAGCTCTGCCAGGAGTAATTCTTTAATACAGAACCAGGAGTAACCTCTGAGCACTGCCAGGTGTGATCTAAGCATTAAAAAAAAAGATTTCCAGAGAAGATGCTGGAGAGATAGTACAGTGGGTCAGGTGCTTGCCTTGCACATAGCTAACCCAGCTTCAATCCTCAACTCCCCACTTGATCCTCCATGCCCTACCCAGAGTGATCCCTAAGGCAGAACCAGGAGAAATCCCTGGGTTCAGAGCCAGGGGGTAAGCCCTGCGTGCAGCTTGGTGTAGCCCCTAAAACAAAACAAAAGAGCTTCCAAACAAATGTGCAAGGAATGTGCACACTGGGAGTGACCCATTAAAGCGCATGTGTAGACATCACTAGTGTACATCCCGTGAGTGAGCACCTCAGCCAAATGAGTGAGCGTGTGTGACACCTAGTCATAAAGTTGCTTGAGAGTCATTTTCAGTGGTACTCAGAGCACCCAAGCAGTGGCCAGTGATGGAACCCTAGACACCTGCCTGCTAAGCATGTGCTCAGCAGAATTGTATTTCTTCTGGAAACTCTGAAAGGCTTGCTTTGATTTCCTTGCTCTTGGGCAGCTTCTAGAGGTAATCTGCATACTTTGCTTTTGCCCTCTTTTTTGAAGGGATAAGCATAATATGTTGAGCTCTTTCTGACTTACCTACTATGCCTCCCTTTCTCTTTAACACACCTTGCATGTGGCCTATCTGCATAATCCAGGACTGTCTCTTTAAGGTTAGCATATTAGACATTAATTTCATTTATAGCTTTAAATCTCTCTGTCCTAAACTATAATGTTCACAGGTTCTGATTATTAGAATATGCAATCGTTGGTTTATCACTGTTCTGTCCACCACATTGTGAGATAAATAAAACCTGCTTTACAACAACAAAATAAAACAACTCTAGTGATCAAAAGCTGGACTTTGAAAAACATTATCTGCAATAAAAAAATAGCAAAAAGATCATTCATTTCACCTAGATTGACTCAAATGAACATAGAGTAAGATGTTCCATGGTTAAGCTTTTCATTTTATGACTGTTTCTTGTTTTAGAATCATAACTCCGATCTCACTAATATTCATCCATCCTGTCCCTTAGATGCAATGTTAAAACCAACAACTACGTAACTCCGTCCTCACTAACATTCATCCATCCTGCCCCTTAGTCCTCCCTCTACTCTTTCAGCTCATACCGCCAATTTGGTAACCTCAGGTCTGCTGTAAAAGTCTAAGGCTTTGGTTTTGTTGGACTCTGTTTATTCCCTTATTTTTTTTTTCTATTTATATTACATATGAATGAGCTATCTGGTATGTTTTCTTCTGACATGTTTCACTTAGCATGATAACATTCATGTTGTCACATCACATAATTGAACAAGATCTCATCTTACAGCTGGAGAGAGAAAGAGAGGGAGAGAGGGGGGAGAGAGAAAGAGAGAGAGGGAGGGAGGGAGAGAGACTGAGAGAGAGAAGAGTGAGGGAGAGAGAGTGAGAGAGTGTGTGTGTTTAGGATTTTTGGTGGGGGAGTTTCACACCTTGCCATACTCAGGGCTTATTCCTAACTCTGTGCTTCAGGATTACTCCTAAAAGGCTAGCGGAGATTATATGGGGTACTGGAGTTCAAATCAGGGTCATTTGCATATAAGGCCATAATGTACCCACTAAACTGTCTCTCCTGCCCCTTAGCAAAAGGTTTAGGATGGATGCAAGAACTTAGAGAAATAGGAGCGCAACCTTTCCTGATGAGACTTAGGAACTTAGTTCAGTCCAATAAAAAATGTAGCATTGTCGAGTAACCCCTGATCATTGCCGGATGTGACCCAAAAAGCAAAAAAAGGAAGGAAGGAAGGGAGGGAGGGAGGGAGGGAGGGAGGGAGGGAGGAGGGAGGGAGGGGGGGGGAAGGAAGGAAGGAAGGAAGGAAGGAAGGAAGGAAGGAAGGAAGGAAGGAAGGAAGGAAGGAAGGAAGGAAGGATCGATCTAGCATTGTCTAGTAAAATTGAGCAGTTCCACATTTAAGTATATATCTTGTGAAAACTTTTAACTATATACTTAAAGAGATTGTCTAGAAACAAAAGGTTTATTAATAGGGCAATAAATAAATTTCATTTTCTCCATTAAAATAGAATGAAGAGATAATGCAGCAGATAAGGCTCTTGCCTTCATACAGTGTACCCAAGTTCCATTCTGGCACTCCTTATGATCCCTGAGCCCTCCAGGAGTGATCCCTGAGTGCAGAACCAGGAATAAGCCCTGAGCATAGTGGGGTGTGCCCCAAAACAATAGATAAGTTAACAAATAAATAAAGATGGAATGCATGCTGTGCCATAGTGAAAAATGGCAATTTACATCTCCATACATCAGTGTGAATAAATCTTACGAATATAGAAGTCACAGAGAAATTGCTTTAGGCTGGTTACTTCTAATAATTCAGAAACAGAAACTTCTGGGAGTTATTTAGGAGTATAAATAGGCATTAGCATTAAACAATTTAGAGGGTCCAGAGTGATAGTACAGAGGTAGGGCATTTGCCTTGTACACGGCCGATCTGGGTTCAGTCCCTGGCATCCCATATGGTCCCCTGAGTACTCGGGAGTGAGTGCAGAGCCAAGGAGCATGGGGGGAGGCTACTGAGCACCGCCCCCAAGAAAAAAACAATCTAGAAAAAAAGTATGAGAATAGTAAACAAAAAGCAGGATTCAGTATCATCATTTCCTGTGGGATAATAAAATTTTGTAAAAATGGGGAGGGTGGGGAATTCATAGGTCTTCACACGTAGGTATCCTAGGAATGTTTTTATCAAGTTCAGTGTTAAGTATGAGTATTCATTTTACTGACATTTTGTATATATTATACATATTTTATGAATGCTTACATTCAGTAGCATCAAATTTTAATCTCTTATCAAGCTTTCCCTTAGGGTGAGTTGAAGGACCACACATTTTATCTCTTACAGACACCTCGTTAGAGTGATAAGAAAAATATAACATCAAAGTGGTAAAAGCTGAAGGCATACAGCCTGAAGGACTCAGGGCTGGGACTGAATTGGTATTCCAGGAGTGGCTTCACTTTCTTTTGCTTTTTATTTAAGTGTGTGTGTGTGGGGGGGGGAATATTTTTAGTTTTAGTTGACTCTGTAGATCTCATAGACCAAGGTTCACTTGATTGAATTTTTTTAGCCAACCTATGTACTAAAGTAAGAATTTAAGTTTACTTAATGACCTTTTCATCTTGTTTAGTTTATCTTATTAGTCAAAATCACTTTTTCTAAATGACATACTATTTTAGAATATCTGAAGCATTACTCTAAAGTTTCTTTTAGCATCATTGTTTATATAGTTTAAAATCAGAAGTAACATTTTTATGTATTCAAATATATCACTTCATTCCATTAATGATGATATAACATAGAGAAGTGTAATAATTTATAGAAATTTGTATATTTTATGATTTTTCCAAATCTGGAAACTCTTTTAGGATAGTAAATGCCAAAGAAGCAGTTGAATTTTTGTAAAATTCTCTTAACTGCTGGAGGTTAGATTCAGGGAGGTAATACGGGTTTAAGTTGTAGCCCTGCATTCTGCCGACCCTCTCAGCATGCCATGAGCCCCTGAGCACTGCTGGCTGCAGCCCAGAGAGTCCAGGAACACCCCCGTAGACCAGGTTATCTCTGGCACTGCACGGCCCAGCAGCAGCGCCTCTTCAGGCAGAGGCATTGAACTGCTGCTGAGCCACTGGCACCCCTGAGCACTGTTTGGGTGTCCCTTCCCTCCCCCAAATTAAAATATAAAAACCTCTTGGAAAGAGAGAAGGACAAATATAATTTTGTTTTTCTCTTCATGTGAGCAGTCTGTACAGTTTCATAAGAAATCATTGTTGCCTTTGAGCTACGTGGTATAATTTTCATTTTAATTGGTAAGAAATTGAAATTCTGAATCAAAATCTAACTCACAAAATTAAAACTTAAATACTGAATTCATAGTGTCATCAAACTGAAATGAGCAAATGTATCTTTCAAATTGAAGAATAACTTGAATAATCTCTAGCGCTCCCTAAAATGATTGCCTTAATGTTCTTTTTCATGAGGAGACACACCGGGTGGGGTGGAGGGCGGCCCTGCACGCAGCTCTGGGGGCCACATATTGGGTGGACAGGCATCGGTTATAGGCATCCCCTCAGAACCCTTGATTGCTTTATTTAGAAAAAATGTCATGCTGTTCGTCTTTTGCTTTTAATACTTATTTTTTATGTAAAGGCAAAATGGCTTTATTTAAAAGCATATTTGCAGCTAGCTTCCTTTCCATTGTATGCTTGTTTCCAGTAAAATTTATATCTGTTTCACCTTTCCCTAAAATTTCCTGCACTGATATTGCTCCCCGGAAAGTGCTACAAGTACACCGTATTCTTACAGTGTCGTTTTGGAAAAGCTTGTGGGTAGTGTGGATTCACTTGATTGGAATGTTAATTAGATTCAGTGCATTCACTTTTATTAAAAGAAAGAATACTAATTTCTTTTTAGCATGCTAACCGTGCTTTATTCTGACAGGAGGCCTCCTTTTACTCTGCTCCTCAAGACCCAACATACTACTTTTGAACTCTCAAATGTTTGATAATCAATCCACCTTTATATTAAAAAACTAAAACACCCTAGTTATGGCCTTCAATGATTTTTTTTAATCTTTCACTAATATTGTTTCCAGCCTAATCCGTTCCCCACTTCTTACTCCTCTGTACTGGGTATACACAGTTCCCTGTTTAATTCATTATTTTCCATGCAGTTAATTTTGCACATTGCATGCTTCCTTGGAGCTCTCCTCTCAACTTGGAATAGTCCCTCCCCATTTCTGTCACCTTTTCTTCCTGCATGCTCTGGCAGGTGAAATCCTAGGTATCTTTTAAACCAGTTTAGGGGACATTTTTATGATGCCTATTTTTTATTCCTATCCTCTAGTCTTCTTACATTGGCCTTGATATGTGATTCACTGCTCTCACTGGCTCTAACTATACAATTAGCTTGTGTTTATTCCTCTGTCACCTGTTAATCTCCTTGAGGGCCAGACATTTATTCAATGAAATTATATAGCACAATAGCTACAAATTCGAAAATCTCCAAACTTCATTTTCAGTCTTCAACTACTATTCTGTATCTGTTCTTTCCTTTACAGGAAATTTCTTGAAAGGGCTGCCAATTTCTTTCCTATTTACTCTGACTCCAGACAGATCGTACCTTCTATCCAGCCATCTTTACAGGGCTCTATTGACCACACTTCGCCAAATCCCCTGGTCAGTTATCCAAATTCATTTGATTTAACTTGCAATAAGAGTTTCTTACAATTTCCCACTCTAATGGAATCCCTTTTTTTTCTCATAGTCAAGTACCTTATAAAATACTCTTTCTTTCTCCTTCTCTGTTTACTTTGCTGACGTTTCCCTTCAAATTTCTTGTTTAAGTGTTGTTTTTTATATTTATCTAAGTGACATTTCTCACTATATAACTTTACTGTGTATATGCTAATTAATCTCATAACTACAGTACCATTGATTCTTTTTTTTAAATATTTTATTACACCACCATGTGATATACAATTACAAAGATGTTCATGTTTGGGTTTCCATCATACAGTGTTCCAGCACCCATCCTTCCACCAGTGCCCATTTCCCACCACCAATGTCCCCACTTCCCTCCCCCCCCCCTAGCCTCCTCTATGGCAAGTTCTTTATCTCTTCTCTCTCTCTCTCTTTCTCTCTTCTCTTACACATTGTGGATTGCAATACATACATTTAGAGATTATCATGTATATCTTCCTTCCCATATTCAATGCTCAGTTCTAGGCTGGTATTATCACTTTTGACAAATATGAGCACACTGTTCCCTTCTCTGTCTTACCTAACCTCTGATTCCCACATGTTCGTGGTAGATTCCAACCTTTTTTTTTAATTGAAAGATGCTCATGTAGAGCTTTGGTTCTACAGTGTTCCAACACGCACCCTCCACCCAAACCCATCTCCCATCACCAATGTCCCCACCTCCCTCCCCCCCCCGCACCTCAACCACTTGGCGGGTTCTGTATGTCATTTCTTTCCTCTTTATATCTCCTTCCCAATAAACTTTCCTGCTCTTCGTGGAATGCAGTGCATTAAAAGACATTAATGTTCCGCTATTTTAGTGGACCGTGCGGCCGCTACGGCCGTGCAACCTGGGCTCGAACTGGTTTTGCTCTGTTGATCTGGTCGTGAGGCAGTTTCCCAGCGTCCAGACAGCAAAAATGGTGGCTAGTGTCATGGGCGAGTCTCATCCGGCTGCTTCCGGGACCCCCAGAGGCGACGGGCCCACTCCCAAAACCCATCTGCCCTCCTCGGGGTTCCATGGTTAGCTAGGCCCGGCGCGAGCCGAGTGCCAGCCTCCCCAGCCGCTTGTGAGGCTCTGTATCCAGTACCATTGATTCTTACTGTTGCTAGTAACAGAAACCCTGAGGGCAGCCTTTTCCTATTTCTCACTCTGTCTCACCTAGTCCTTGAGAAGCTTTGTAGTTCCCTGGTCAAGTTACCTGAAATTCTGTAGTGTCTGTCCATTCAGGGCCTGTATTCTGCTCAGGCCACTCTCAGTTGTCATCTCGATTATTGTTAGAGCTTCATGGTTTTCAGCTTCTACTTTTGCACATGTTGTCTCTTCTCTATTGAAGTCCAGAATGATCCTGCTGATATTTTAAAAATCTTGGTCCCTGTCTTCTCATAGTGTCTCATTCTCTCTCTACAGATCTTTACTCAAAATTTTCTTTGTGGTCACCACTCTTTAACACCCAGAGCGTTTGAATACATCTCAAGTGAAAGAACACTGACGTTTTAATTTGTTTGATCTCTTTAATCTCAGTTGTTCAGTCTGCTTTTTATATACATGTAATTTTCAGTATACATTTTAATGTATGTAATTTATTCTTATCTAGAATTTAGAAGTGGTTTTATTTGGGGGAGTATATTCAAGAAATTTATTGGTAGAGGTGCGAGATTTAAAAAATACATTTAAAATGGTTATTCTGAGCTGGAGATGAAACTTCCATTGGTTGTGCTCATGACAATAGCTTCCATATGCATCATGGACCTTCGCACATACAATGATCTCAGTAAATCAGCCTCATAAATAAATCAACAACTTATAGAAACAAAACATCTAATTAGGTTGTAATGAGGAAATGCTGAGAGTCCAGAGACTCTCAGACATGGGGCAGAGCGGTTCCTTGCTCTCCCTGGCCCAGCCGTTCATGGGCGTCGGGAGGCTGGTGGGTTCCAGCCTTGGCCCACCACCCCGCAGAACCTCACAACAAGCCAGGCGACCCCACCCACTCCATGGGCGCCGCCATTTTCCACATTGGACTTCCCTCTCATCAGAAGCTCCACCCGGCCGACCAGCCCATCAGCCCGGATCTCGACACCCACCCTGGGCAGTTTCTTCCTCAATCCGGCCCAGGTATGCTGGTCCAGAGACTCTCAGACATGGGGCAGAGCGGTTCCTTGCTCTCCCTGTGCCCAGCCGTCATGAGGCGTCGGGAGGCTGGTGGGGTCCAGCCTTGGCCCACCACCCGGCAGAACCTCACAACAAGCCAGACGGCCCCACCACTCCATAGGCGCCGCCATTTTCACATTGGACTTCCCTCTCATCAGAACTCCCCGCCGACCAGCCCATCACAGCCCGGATCACGACACCACCCTGGAGCAGTTTCTTCTCAATCCGGCCAGGTATGCTGGTCCAGAGACTCGACGGGGCAGGCGGTTCCTTGCCTCCCTGGCCAGCCGTCTGAGGCAGTCGGGGGCTGTGGGTTCCAGCCTGGCCCACCACCCGGCAGAACCTCACAACAAGCCAGGCGACCCACCCACTCCATGGGCGCCGCCATTTTCCATTGGACTTCCCTCTCATCAGAACTCCACCCGCCGACCAGCCCATCACAGCCCGGATCATCGACACCCACCCTGGGGCAGTTTCTTCCTCAATCCGCCAGGTTGTGGTCCAGGCTTCAGACATGGGGCAGGCGGTTCTTGTCTCCTGTCAGCGTTCTGAGGCGTCGGGAGGCATGGTGGGTTCCAGCCGGCCACCACCCGGCAGAACCCACAACAAGCCAGCGGCCCCACCCCTCCGCCGCCATTTCCACATTGGACTTCCCTCTCATCAGAACTCCACCCGCGACCAGCTCATCACAGCCGGTAAGGTTTATTTGGAGGTGTTTATAGGTATGCCTCCCACGGCAAGCCTAAGCCGTGTTTTGTTGCAAATAGTAATTATATTAGATCTTCTCAATAAATGTTGAGGCTCTTTATGTTCCTGTACCAGCGATGCCTTGGCTCTACAGCATGTGACAGGACATATTGAGATATTACTGGTGCCCGCTCTAGCAATGATGATTCGGGAAGATCGTGTCGTGTCGTGTCGTGGGAAATGCTTATAGATCTATTTAATGAATCAAATATAAAAGAGTATAGAAGGCTTAATATTACAAATAAACAGGTAAATTTAAAATATACATAAACGAACTGAATTTCAATGTAATACTTGCAGTTAATATTTCATGTTTCAGGGCCAGAGCAACAGCACAGCAGGTAGTGTGTTTGCCTTGCACACGGCCAACCCAGACTCAACCCCAACATCCCATATGGTCCCCTGTTCACTGCCAGGAGTAATTTCTGAGCAAAGAGCCAGGAATATCCCCTGAGTATTGCCAGGTGTGACCCCCCAAAACAAAATTCATATTTCCTACATGCTAGAGACTCACAAGTTCTTTGGCATATTTGCTTAATACTGACAACAATTCCAGATGTAGATCTCAGTTATGTTCTATTTTAAAAATGGAGAAATTAAAGTACCAAAAGGAAGTAAATATAGAAGACAAAATTTGTATTCAGCTTATTTGACCTATTTACTATCAACTATTAGTATGCACTATTGGCATAATATTTCAGTAAAATTGATACCGAATGGCAGGGGGAAATTCCTATCTTTATATTTCAGGCAAGCAGAATGCGCCACCCAATCCCATCTGAGGCACAACTGCACCCCTGGATTGTTCCAGGGTCCCCAGTAGGTGGTATATCCCACTTAGAGAAAGGCTCATTTAGTTCCTAATCCTAAATATCACAGAAATGCTGAGTTTATAGAGGAGAAATAACATTGGCAAATAATTACCTTTTCAGTCATTTTGTTGATATGGTCTAAACTACACATTTACAAAGAATTGAAAGGTAAAGATTTCATGCATCCAGTTGATAAATATGCTAAAATTGATTACATAATAATTATTATGTGAGATTTTACTATAATAAGAAGTCATGTTATGGGAAGGAAAAGCAAAAAATTAATGTTTAAAATGTTTCTTGAAATTTCAAAGTCTAAGACATAAATCTGTTTGTATTTACACTGTTTTCTCTTTTTAGCTTCTGTAGTTAGCATTTGTGAGCAACTTACATTGTTTTTTTAAAACTATAATTAAGAATCCATGTTATAATTGCCAATAATGATTAAAAATCAACAAAAAATAATAGCAATAACAATGGATCAGAAGGGTGGTATTATGGATAAGGTGCTTGCTTTGCACATAGTCAATCCATGTTCAATTCCAAGCTCTGTAAATATTCCCCAGTACCTCCAGGATTAATTTCTGAGTGCAAAACCAGGATTAAGTCCTCAACACTGTCAGATATGACCCAAACCAGAAAAACATTAATAATAGCAATGATATACCACACTATGGTGTGGTTCTGTATATGTATTAATCCCTACAGTGACTACAAAATCCATACCCAGATTGTGGGTTGCGGATGTGTTTTGGGGACTGTTCTTAGCAATGCTTAATGGTTACCTTCAGCTTGGTGCTCAGCAATATTCTGGACATTTTAAGTGTTCGAAATCAAACCAGAGCCTCCTGTATACAAAACATGTACTCTGGACTGTTGAGCTATCCCTCTTGTGCTCCAAATAGGTGCCATTAATAATATCTTTACAATCGAGAATATGATTTCTCTTTACAACTATTCCATTAGGTAATGTTGAATAGTATAGAAACTGGAATCATGTATTTAGGGGAAATATTTGCTTCCTCTTTGGGTTTAAAAAAAAAAAGGACTGGGGCGGCGGGATAGTCCAGCGGGTAGGGCGTTTGCCTTGCACGCAGCCAACCCGGGTTCGATCTCCGGCATCCGGTCCCCCGAGCACTGCCAGGAATAATTCTTGAGTGCAGAGCCAGGAGTAACCCCTGAGCATCGCCAGGTGTGACAAAAAAAAAAGCAAAAAAAAAATAAATAAATCAAGGTCTAAAACTTTTTAAGACGGCAAGATCATATTAGATTTAATTAAAAAATTAATAATTAAAAAATAAAAATATAAAAATTGCATCTTTCTCAAATAGCCAAATCTGTGATACAAAGGATACTATCTATTATATCTATTACATAAGTGCGTAGAGCCTAAAAATTATACAGTAATAGGTATCAGTATATGGTCTGCTTCAGGGAACCGATGCCTACTCAGATGACTGCTTCAAGGGAACAGACGAAGGATATAAAGGCCACAAAAATGTAAAACTAGAAAAAGCTATTTGCAGTTACCTAACAAGAACAAGTGTTTGAAATTGGGCAGAAAGGATGCTTTCAGTTTAAGCTGGAGAGTGGAAACCTTATCATGTATTTTTAAAAAGTGACTGCAAGAGAAAATGCAGCAAGACATTAAGTGTGGCACAGGATACAGGATATAAAGCAATTAGAAAAGTACCTTCTGTGATGCAGTGAGAAAAGGTGGCTATAATCAGAGTACTGTTGACCCCAACTGCTCTAAAACAGATTCTCAAGTATAACCAAAGAAATAGGAGAGAAATTAAAAGTCTTCTTTTTTGTAGAGATGGAGAAACAGGAAAGTGGTAAATAAAAAATGTTCCTCTCAGAAAATAAGGCAATATATAGACAGAAATGAAGAATATAGATGTTAGTCTTAATTTGGGGAAGTAGTTGTAATAATCAGAACAGAATATAATAATTGAAATTGAAGTGACCACTGAGAAAGAACTGAAGAAATGTGTGTTCTATGTGTATACACTTACGTCATGACATTTTGTTTAAAGTATGACAATCAGGAGGGCATAAATGAAATCAAGTCAGACTCGATCCAGTTTATAGAGCTTAATTGATGACTGGCACTGAAGAGGTTCTTTTTGCATAGTAGGTGAATTGCCACATTCCTGCTGCAGTGAATCATGGAGTCTGACATTGAGCTGGTAACATTTCAATGTTATTTTGTAGCATGGTGGAAACTTTTCAAAGACTTGTTTTCCAGGCTTGTTAATGTTACATTTATTTCTCAGATAGTTGTCTTTATAATATTGTGTTCCACTCCGTTTTGTTGGAAGAATTATTGGAATCTGAATACTTTGTAATATGTACCTTTAAAATGTTCCCACCCCATTTTACTAGACTATAGCACTCCTATATTCTATATATATATGTACATATATACATATATATGAAAATATATACATATATATGAAATTATAGTTTCATGTGCACATGAACACACCTAAAGTTTCATGTGTAATGTGCACCGAAACTATTTTTTAAGTATTTGATTATTATTTACAATTTAAAACCATCTATAAATTAGACAACCTAACAGGTGATTAAATTTTGTTTTTCAGTGATCGACATGTTGGTAAAATTTATTCCAAATCCTCTTCATTTCTGGATTATGTGAGAAAGTCTTTAAAGAAACTTGGATTAGATGAATCCAAGGTCAGTATGTAATCATCCACTGTTTTCATTAAAAACAGGAGAACTTCTATGGAATGATGACTTAAGATAACACAAAATTATTTGCCTTCCAGCTTTCTCCCGTTAGGGAAAAATGCCTAAATTATATTGAAGTCTTCAGTGCCTTTGTCCCCGTCCCCGTCCTATCACCTTCCCGCTGTGTGCAGGTTGCTGTCATATCTCCAAAAAAATATTTCCCCTTTAGAATTCCTCAGGAAAAAAAAAGTGAGCCAATTTAATCTTAAATCACAATAATGTTAATAAGCTAGGTTACAAATGATAAGAACATTTTCTGAAGCAAGAAACAGTGGTTTTTATTTTGAATTGTACTTATTTAAAGATTGCTTAATTAAAATAAGCTCCTAATGCTGAATAGTAGGAGCTTGGAAAGTGGTAATAACATCATGGGAGGTCCAACTAATAACTGAGCACATACTGTTAAAGACAAAAGACATAAGCTGGTTGACAAGCAATAATAAATATTTTAACGCTGATTAAAAAAACTCTCAACATGAGTCAAATAAATTATTAAAGTATTAATTTTAGCTTGAAATTTCCCTAGTGATTTGAGTTGATTATAAATTGAAATAAAAATAGGTAGTTAAAGTAATGGAATGGATTTCTTGAAAGAGAAAAATAGAACATATGCTTGATTTACATCAGTGGTAAAGGCTATTATTAGTGTACCAATTTTCCATTTACTTCTTCCCATTTGCTTGTTATTTAAAGTAACTGGGCTGTCACAAATCACTTTTTTCACCTCTCATAAAATGTCTCTTAAAAAAAAAGTATTACAGACTAGAGAGATAGTACCGGAGGTAAAGTGCTTTGCCTTATTGATGGCTGACCTTGATTTGATGTCTGGAACCCTTTATAGTTCTCTGCGTACCACCAGGAGTGAGCCCTGAATACAGATTCAGTAGTAAGTCCTGAAAAATGCCAGGTGCAGCCCTTAAAAAACAGACAGAAAAATTCGTTAAAAATATCAAGGTGTTCTTGGGCCAGAGGAATAGTCCAGAGATAAAGCGCTTGCCTTACTTGCAGCCAATGTGAATCCCTGACACCACATATGATCTCCCGAGCACAGCCAGGAGTGATCTATGAAGTGCTCTGAGCACATCCAGGTGTGGCCCAAGCACTGCCCCCTCAAAAATTAAAAGATATTGATAGAAAGTGTAAGAAAGATGAAATAAGGTAAATTAAGTAAAATATCAAACAAATGATAAGAAGGGCTAGTTTTATGTTTTTGTATATACTGTTTATAATAGCACAGTTGGTATGGCTTCTGTATTTTATTTAGTGATCAAAATGAAAATTCTTCTAGGCTGACATAAACGGATGAGAAGAGAGTGGTTAGGGCCAGAGAGCTAGTACAGATATTATACAGAGGGCACTTGCCTTACACATCCCTAGCACTACATATGACTGTCCTGAAGCATCAACGTGAGTTGAGAATTAGGAGTTAACTGACTGCTTCTCGGTGTGGTCCAAAACCAAATCAAAAATGGACTTAGTCTAGTTACTTTGTTTATTACTATAGGAGACTTATCTTCCTTCTAATAAGTTTCAAATAGTACATATGGCTTTTTTCTGTATGTCTCAATTTCATGTCATTCTATTGTATGTCTCAATTGCGTGTCATTTCACTATCAGAAACACAAGCTTAAGATTATTTTTCACAAATGAAGAGCTAAAAATTCTTTGCCAAAAAATCAAACATGAAGATTCAAAATGAATTTTACTTGCCCTTCTGAGGGCTTTCAATTCTCAGCAGCATCTTTTTTGTTTGTGTTTGGGCCATACCCACACTCAAGGGTTACTCCAGTCTCTAAGCTCAGTAATTACTCCTGGCAGTGCTCAGGGAACCTAATGAGATGCCCGGGATCTAACCCTGGTTTGCTGTGTATAGGACAAATGCCCTACCTGCTATATTACTTCTCTGGCTTCTCTCAGGTATATCTTTATTAATAGCCATAAAGAAGTTTCTTTAATGTTACAGATTGAATTATTAACAAAACTATACATGCTGTATGTGATGTTATTATGGTAATGATGGCATAACTCTATCATATATTTTCATACACATATATACTTACCATTGGTAATTTCATTATTTTTAGTTTTGTTATCTAGAAAATAAGGTTCAGGAAAAAAAGTGCTTTCCTAAAGTCAACAAGCTTGCAGGTAATAGAGATTGAACTTGATTCAAGTAACATTGAGCCCTCTACTATTAATTGTCACTACACTGAAAAGAAAATTTTTAAATTAAAGGAAAAGAGTTACGTATAGATATGTATCAGCATCAGTCTTAACTGATTCCCTATGTTAAGTAATGAAAATAAAATAAAAGTGACAAATAATTTTGTCATACCATTACTTAAGCACATTATAAGTAAATAAATTTGATAAAAATAGGTTAGAAAAGGTAAAGAAGTGAGACACTCACGCTGGAAAACATTAGGAATGTTTGGACACAGAACAGTGTAATAAGGGGCTTTTAAAGGATGTGGCAGTGAAAGGAAGCAAATATATGTTTTTTATTTTAAGCAAGAATTGAGAGAGTTTTATTTTTCAAACCAGAGTGTCTGGAAATAGGATTCTTTGAAACCAGAATTATGCCTTTGTTCTAGTAGAAAATCAAAATCTTACCATTTCTTTTCCACATGTTGACTGTAATTGCTAAAATGAGAGTTCTGACCATAAGCATGTAAGAAGGTATCTGTGTATAGTTTCTTTTTTGCAAATGACGTTTGCCCATGTGCTGGAACTGTTGATCTCAGTAGCTGGGATTGAGCCTCTCTTTTCATTTTGTTTTGAGCCTACTACCTAGCATGTTCAGGGCTTGCTCCTGACTCTGTACTCAAGGATGACTTCTGCCAGTGCTTGGGGTGGCTGCATGTGTGCTGGAGATTCGGGCTGGGGTCAGTGGTGTATAGCGCAAGTGCCTTACCTCTATTCTGTCTCTCTGGGCCATTAAAATATTAAATATACAAAAATACTCTCAAAATCTTTGACTTAATTTGCAACCCCTTCATAACGTAATTGTGCACATTCTTGAAAGAATGAAAAGTTTCTTGATGGATTCCTAATCTCTTGAAAGTATAAATCCTCATGTTCCAAATTGTTTAAGCAAGTAAAATCCCTAGAAAATCTTAATAGTCTCTGAATAACTTCTTAGTGACAAGACACTCATATTAATTATGTTGAAGTAAACACAGAGCATTCTCAGACAAGCCACCATTCCAAGGAGACATGAACTGAAAGTGTAGGATGTGTTAAGTGCCTCCTACAGAGCATGAAAGAATGTATAGATATAGACCCTACACTCGGTGGTAAAAGACAGTGTTGGGCATTTTATCTTAGAGCAGGTTTTCTCAAACTCAGCAGTCTTTTTTTTTAAAGCCCAATAGGTTTTTTTTCCAGTTTTCCAACTTATTTTAAGCACCATCATTTACATACAATACTGTTTCTTGTCTAACGCATACCAGCACCACACCCTCCACCAACGTCTGAATTGTTTGTTTTAAAAAAAAGTTCACACGGTCTTATTTTTTATTTTTTTTTATTTTATTTTAAGCACCATGATCTACAGTACTGTAAACAGCAGGATAACTTTCTTGGATAAGTCTTGGATAAGGGTTCAAGCACCACACCCTCCACCAGTGTCTGCTTCCCACCACCATTGTCCCAGTGTGCCGCCAGCTCCCACCTCAGCATACTTCCTACTGAAGCTACTAGTCCTTGGGCATTTATATCCCGCTGTTTCTTTATGCCTCACGTGAGAGAGATAACAGAATCTGACCCTCTCATTCTGACTAAATTCACTCAATGATACTCTCCTTACCCATTCATCCATGCAGTAAAACATTGTATAATTTCATCATATATATATTTTTGTTTGTTTGTTTGTTTGTAGCTAAATATTCCATTGTATGTATGTACATATTTTCTTTTTTCCCATCATCATTCTTGGACACTTGGTTATTTCTAGATTTTGGGTGTTGTGAACAGTGCTACAGTGAACACAGCAGTACAAATGTCTTCTGAATAGCTGTTTTGGACTCTTTGGGTAGATGCCAAGATACAGAATTGCTGTGTCCTAATGGAATCCCAATTCCTAGGTTTTTTAGGAGTTCCGTATTGTTTTGCAAAACTGCTGGACTAGTCAACATTCTCACCAGCAGGGAATGAGGGTCTCCCCTGCCCACACCCATGCCAACACTGGTTGTTGTGATTCTTTGTGGTGTGTGCCACTTCCTGACTGTGGGATGACACCCCATTGTCCTTATTTGCATTTCTATGATTGTAAGTAATGCAGAGTGTTTTTTCTTGTGGATTCCAGTCATCTGAATGTTGCCTTTGAGTACATTTTGTTTTTCTGTTTCCTCCATTTTTTGATGGGGTTGGTTGTTTTTTTCTTATTAAGCTTACCAGTAATGTACCTATCTTGCATATTAACCCTTTGTCAGATGAGTTGTGGATAAATACTCTCTTCCAGTTTGTTGAGTTATTTTTTATTCTTGTCATCATTTCTTTTGGTGCAGAAGTATCTTAGTTTGATGTAGTTCCCTTTGTTTACCTCTGCTTTCATTAGCTTGGCTAATGGTATCATTGGAGATGTATTTAGATGCAGTGCCATGAAATGTTCTGCCCATCTTTCCTCATTATTAAACCTGAGTTTGTAGACTCAGGTCTAATAATGGGGTCTTTATGCATCTTGGTTTGATTTCTGTCTGAAAAAAAAATTGCTAATAGCCATTGTTGAATTTATTGGTATTATTTTATTTTGTAGTTGCCAGAGAAAGTCATAATGAACTACTATGAGAAATATAAACCTCGGATGAATGAACTAGAAGCTTTTAATATGGTAATTTTCAAATTAAACATATTAAATTGGACTTGTTTCTTAGTTGAATAGAACCTTATTGAGTTTTAGTAGAGCCAACTGTATAAATACTTAGTTTATAAACTAAATTGGAAGACTGGCTCCTACCCCTCGACAGTTGGTATGCAACCACGATAATGAATACCAAGTTTGTCGAGCAAATTCAGAAAATAACTAAATGACTCCTGGTCTTAATGATCTTCCCCCTTTAAGTTTCATCATTAAATGCTCGGGTTGAGAGCCTTCTACTGAGACTATACCACCTACACGGTAAAGCCTGGCAAGCTACCATGTTTTATTTACTTTTTATGCCAAAGACTAGTAACTATTATGGACCTCAGTTCCATAACCTGAAGAATGGTTTCGGTTAAACCTGTCCCTGTAGCAAGTAGATGCTGTAGCAAGTAGATGCCCTTGGGTTGCACTTGCTTGTGACAGGACTAATGTTACTAGTGCCCACTCGAGCAAATTGATGAACAATGGGAAGACAGTGATACAATGATACAGAGCCAACTGATATGTCTTAGAAAAAACATTTTGAATCATTTTGTTTTTTAGAACTATATTAGTATCAGTACAATAATAAAGAGAGCACATGTTAGGTTTCTCTTAAAGTGTATTGAAAATGTACAGAATAAGAGTTTAGAGTTCTCGAACACACATTTTCTCAGCACATTTATTTCATATCAATATTAGTACCTCTTTGAAAACTTGCTGGTATATATGTATGTGCTTTTATTTATTTTTTATTAAAAATATGGAGCGCTTCACAAGTTTGCATGTCATCCTTGGGCGAGGGGCCATGCTAATCTCTTTATCGTTTCAATTTTAGTATATGTGCTGCCGAAGCGAGCACTGTATGTGCTTTTAGATTCTATTTATATTCTCTAAATACTTAAAGAACATTTTCCAATTATTTTTAAAAACTTTTGATCTCTGAAGTATTCATATTCTGAAGATGTACAATGATTATTGAGATTCGACAGAGTATAGATTTCTGTAGATTTTTTAACCCAAAAATAGTAAGCTTTATTGTTAAATGGAAGAAGGGAAATCAATGGACAAAACAGGGTGCATCACTGTATCACTGTATCACTGTCTTCCCGTTGTTCATCGATTTGCTCGAGAGGACCCCAGTAACATCTCCATATGTCCTGTCTCATGCTAGTAGAGCCCAAGGGCATCTGCTTGCTCCAGGAACATAAAGAGCCACAATCCATTCGGAATGAGGTCTATAATTGTTACTGGTATTTGGCATATCAAATATAACACGGGTAGTTTGCCAGGCTCTGCCGTGCAGGTACCATACTCTTGCAGTCATCTCTAAGTCTAATGGTATGTTGTGGGCTCGACATTTCAAAATATGTGTATTTTCTTCTTGGTAAGTAATAAGAAATTACTAATGGATTTTGAGCAGAGACAAACCATAGTAATTTCTTTGAATTATTGTCTTGCTGTATTTAGAGAAGCTAGGTAAGAAATGATAAATGGATCCAAAAAAGTAAGCAGAAGGAAGGAAATAACAAAATATCAGCACCTTTGTAAATCATTAAGCTTTAATTTAGAGTCATAAATATTTTTAATTTTTTTTAAACTTTAAACAGCTAAAACATCTCTCATGGAGAGCTGGAAATGGTACAGTGGTTAAGACAGTTGCCTCATATGTGGCTAACCTTGGTTCAATCCCTAGTACCATATGGTTCCTCGAGCACCATAAGAAATAACCTCCATGTCATGTTTTGGAAGTTGCCCCTGAGCACTGCCAGATATGGCCAGCTTTGTTCCTGGTATCACACAGTCCCCCAAAACAGTCAAGCAAGTAATCCCAAAAATATAAGTATGGGTTGAGATGATTCGCTATTGCATCCAACCAATTCTACAAAGAACACTTATTATATGTATTCCTCAAGTTCTTCCAAAATGTTGAAGAAACAGAGACCCAGTATGTGCACATATATACTGATATACGTATTGTATCTAGAATGAGACTTGTGATGACTGATTCCATGTTAACATTTTTGGATGTTTGTGACATATGGATATAGCAGATCCAATTATCTGCCTCAACATTTTTCTTTCCCTAACTTTATTAAGTCATTTGCTTAGTTACAGACATTCAATATGCCAACACCAATCCCACCACCTTTGCACCTACCTACCACCATAATTTCCAATTTCCTGAACCACATCTTAAGTCTGCCCCATACCAGGTCCTCAATAGTTTATTTTATATTGCTTATTATAAGTAGTACAATAAAAGGATCATCAAAAATGTTTTCTTAAAAGAAAATTAGTGAAGATTATTGTATTTAACCATGGAGCCATTAAGGCCTAGCATAAGAGATTACTAAAATGGTGAAGCAGGTTAAGTCTTCTGTGTTTATATTTTGTTAATCGAGATTGGTTGCCTTCTACATTACATCCCATCCAATCTGGTGTGCTACTCCTGGTTTATCAGCATCCATGGCTGCACACTCCAGGAAGTCCAACTATTTTAACAGGTGATTCAGTTGGAGTTAAATTTTAAACAGGCTGGCATCGTGGAGCCTGTGTATGACTGCCAGAGCTTCCAGAAGTACAGGATGATTGGGGGGGGGTAGCCCATCCCGAATCCTTGAAAACCTGGAGATTTCAGTCACAAAACCTGCATACCTGAGTTTTTCAGCAGATTAATTGCTGGATGACTCTCGTCCCAGCAGTGAGTCCACTGGAACCATAGCAGCAGTTGTGGAGTGTGGAGGTTTTCAGCTGATGGAGCTCTGTTTGGGCAGGCATAGGGCTCACCCATTCCTTCCAGGTTTCCCTAAACAACTCAGCCTAAATTTTCTTAAACATAACTGTTAGGCTTTAGATTTTTTTTTGAAACATAACTGTTAGGGGGCAGGAGCGATAGCACAGAGGGTAGGGTGTTTGCCTTGCATGCAGCCAACCTGTGTTCAATCCCTGGCATCCCATATGGTCCCCAGAGCTCCACCAGGGAGTAATTCCTGAGAAAAGACTCAGGAGTAACCCCTGATCATCACCAGGTGTGACCCAAAAAGAAAAAAAAACATAATTGTTATCACTGTCTTCCCGTTGTTCATCAATTTGCTCGAGCAGGCACCAGTAACATCTCCATACATCCTGTCATAAGCAAGTGTAGCCCAAGTGCATCTGCTTGCTCCAGGGACAGGAAGAGTCTCAAACCATTCTTCAGGTCATGGAATTGAGGTCCATAATTGTTACTAGTTTTTGGTATAACAAATAAAACAAATAAAACACAGGTAGCTTGCCAGGCTCTGCTGTGTAGGTGGCATTCTCTCAGTAGAAGGCTCTCATCTCAAGCACTTACTGATGAACTTAAAGGGGAAAGATCAGGTTTTCTCTTGGATGGAGCTCTGAGGAACTATGGAGTCTGGATGTTGAGAATGACTGACCACATGATGTGTGAGTTGCTCTGGCTTCTTTGCTATGCTTACTGGGATGACAGTAAGCGTAATTGTTAGGCTTTAAAAAAATGTTTTAAGTTTTTTTTTTTCTAATGTACTTCCACTCTCAGACTCTTGTGCTTTCTTTTAGTTGAAGGTTGTTCTGGCTCCTTGTGTAGAAACATTGATTCTTCTTGATCGACTTTGCTACATGAAAGAGCAGGTAAATTATGTTATTTTTCAAAAGCAGCAAATACCTTTATTAAATCGCATCATTTTTTATATTTTATTATTCCCCCAAATATTATTACACCATTTTAGACATACAATTGAAAGATGCTCATGTAGAGTTTTGGTTCTACAGTGTTCCAACACCCATCCCTTCACCCAAACCCATCTCCCATCACCAATGTCCCCATCTCCCTCCCCCCTCCCACACCTCAACTACTTGGTGGGTTCTGTATGTCATTTCTCTCCTCTTTATCTCTTCCTCCCGCCAAACTTTCCTGCTCTTCATGGAATGCAGTGCATTAAAAGACATTACTGTTTCCACTACTTTAATGGACTGCACGCGGCTGCTTGCGCCGCGTGACCTGGGCTCGAACTGGTTTTGCTCTGTTAATCTGGTCGTGGGGCAGTTTCCCAGCATCTGGACAGCGAAAATGGTGGCTAGTGTGATGGGCGAGTCTCATCTGGCTGCTTCCGGGACCCCCCAGAGGTGACGGGCCCACTCCCAAAACCCGTCTGCCCTCCTGGGGTTCCCTATTCAGCTGGGCCCAGGGCGAGCCGAGTTCCAGCCTCCCCAGCCGCTTGTGAGCCTCTTCATGTTATGGCCGATGGCCCCCGGGCAGCTCCTGGGCGGGGCCACCAGGCTCGACAAAATGGAGAGGGGTATGGCCGAACCCTGACTCCATCTGACGAATTCCCAGTGTAAATCGCATCATTTGGATTCACTTAAATCTAACCTGTTTGATTCAAATAAAACTAGTATAATCATTTTTTCTCATTATGTTTTCTTTCTCTTTATAAGCATAAACATGTGAGCAGATGTTGTCAGAAAAGTTGTGATAATAGAGTTTAATTGTGTGATAATTATTATACAGTAGGCAAAGAACAAAGCTTCACATATGATATATGTTATAGTTAAAATTAATACCAAACTTATAGGATATTACATACATATTTCATTTTATAATAATTTAAATTTAATTTTATTTTGGGTTAGGGACATATGCACTTTGGAAAAAACTTATTTCTGATTAATGAAACTAGTTTCTGTTCACAGTCTGTTTTCTACATGGAATCTAAAAAGTTACCTTTAAGGAAAATGTGTTTTGCATATTCTATTCATATGATCGATTTTGTTTACATAAATTATAATTTCTAATTATATCAATTCATGGTGCAGCCTTTTTTAGTATATATAAACATTTTAACAGTTTTGTTTTATCAGGTACAGAGATTTACTTTTCTCAATAGTCTATTTGGAACAAATGGATTTTAATAAATATTTGCTTTTACCTTGATTTGCATTTTTTCTGGAGAAAAGTAGTGCTAAACATATTTAGTTAATGTTGTACTTTTCTAATTCCCATTAACTCAAAAATCACCAGAATGCTTTGATTCCCAAGTTGGTAAGTGCTAAACTTAAGCATATTTTACTCATCATTTCTCTTTCCAAAGCAATTTCCATTGATGTAAGCAGCATATGTAGGTAGTAGTATGTAAAAACAAAAATATAGACTGGTAATAAAGTAATAGAAATTATTTAAATATTTTTAAATATTAAATAAAATGTTATAAAGTAATCAGTACTTGTTAGATGTTTGAAATGAACAATATTAAAACATAAAAGTAACAGTAATCATAACTTTTAACAATAACTATTATATTTTGGTATGTTTTTTAGATTTCTATATGTGTATGTTGTATGTATGTATGAGCATTATTTATATTTTAATTGAAGTTGGATTCAACTTCCACATGAGATTTTTATATTTATTTCATGTCTTTATAATTTTCATCTCATTATTATACCATAGAATCTGAATAATATTCTATCATTATTTTCATACATTTTAATAAGTTAATTTTTAAAATACCCATTTGCTATAAACCATTTGGTTTTTAACAATCATAGCAAAAAAATACTGGAGAAATAGTATAGTAGGTAAATGCCGGGGACGCCACCAGGGTCCCGACAGTGCCAGGAAGCGAGTTCCCTTCTACCTTGAAGCCAGCGGGAATGGATGAAGACTCAGGAATCCGATGCAGTTTTAAAAGGCTTTACTTATCACAGGTTCCAACATACAATCCAAGAGCAGGAAAACCTCTGGACTCTGGGTTCCCAGCTAGGCCCCAGCCACGTGTAGGCCAAGATGGCTGCCACCACGTGTTGAGGCCCAACAGAGAATGGAGAGGACAGAGAAACAAAATGCCAAGGGAAGCCAAAATGGCAAAAAGAGGAAAAGAGAGAGAGAAGAAGCAGGCTGGTTTTATACCCCTGCAACTCAGACCTTCCACTATTATGGGAAGCAGGAAAGGTTAAATGCCCTTAGGCAATTTCTCCCAGCACCTCACCTAGGCCCTATTATATGCTAATGTTTTGAGCCAAGATCTGCCTGGAAATGCATTTATAGGGTAAAAGAAGGGGGCTTCTTGATGGCATGTCTCTGTATCAAAGACTAATACTAATGCCAGTTAAATATTTCTCCAAGCCTTCACAAGAGTCTCGTAGTTTTGTATTTTACTTGTCTTTGAGTTATCAGGGAGCCATGCTTGCTTGCTTGGATGCAAACAGCATTTCTCTCTGGTCTAATTACTTAGAGATCCAATAGTGGCCAGGGAAATATGCTGGTAAAGATCTAGCTAGTCCCACAATGATTGTGGTAGCATGAGAGAATATTTATACCAGCCAGTACAGAATACATGGTCAGATAAGACTGCCACATTTAGACTACCCCCTATCTATGAAGTGATTTGCACGAGGCAATCCAGAGCAGATGCAGAGGCTCTTAGAGGAGTCCTGCAACAGGTAAAGGCACTTACCTTTCACATAGCTGAACCTCAAAGAAATTTGAGAATGGAAGCCAAGTTTGGATCAAACTATTGCTTTCTTTGAGACACAAAGGAACTAAAAGAAAGGAAATGTATAGTGTTGGTTCCTGGCACCCCCTACCTTCCTTAGGAGTGATCCCTGAGCACAGAACCAGGAGCAAGTTCTAAGCAGTGCCATATATATATATCCCTCCACCAAAAGAAAAAAATTAAAGCAATCACAGCGAAGATTGACCTTGTCGTTCATATTATGTAAATCTTAAGCTGTTTCCTCACCGAAATTCCTAAAGATTAAATTGTAGAGCCAGAGCAATAGTATAATGGGTAGGTTGTTTGCCTTACACATGTCCAACCGGTGTTCAATCCCTGGCATCACATATGGTCCCATAAGCACCACCAGGAATAATTCCTGAGTGCAGATCCAGGAGTAACCCCTGAACATCACCAGGTGTGACCCCCCAAAATAAGATTAAATTTATATATGCTAACTATAGTCAATGAAGATTAATTTTAGTTTTATATGCATTTTAATTATAACTGAGTCTTACTAATCTCTAATTTTTATACTCAACAAATGGTTGTACATTTAAACTATGTGTCAATTTGCAGGAAGATATTACATGGTCTGCACTTGTGAAGTTGTTTGATCCTGTGAAATCTCCCAGATGTTATGCAGTTGTTGCTCTGAAGAAACAGCATTGATTTCACTTGATGCAAGATTTTAGATGGCTCTGTTTGGGGAATATACAGCTATTAGTGCTTTTCTCAACATTTGTCATTTTATACAGATACTGAATTTTTTTTGCTATATATTTTAAATAAAAACAAATAAAATTGTCATGTCCTTTTTTTTAAATTATAGAGTATACATAAATAAAATAGAAACATGTGTTAATATGATAGGTTGATGTGTGCTCCTGAGTTAGTATAACAATATATAGTTAACAATATAGAGTATAACAATATATAGTTTGTTATGCTATTGAGTTAGGGGTAACATAGGACATGTAGTCTTGTATTCTGTTCAGTATTTGACATCCTTGTTGCAGTATGCTGCTGCCCAGAGTGTCTGCACCTGGCCTGGAGTTGCCTCCTGCAGGTCACTTTGTAGATAGGAGGAAGACAGTTTGAATGTGCCAGTTCCTCTGACCAACCAGTTTATACTGGCTGGTATAAATATTCTCTCATGTTGCCACAATCATTGTGGGACTAGTTAAATCTTACCAGTATATTTTCCTGGCCACATTGGATCTCTAAGTAATTAGACCAGAGAAAAATGCTGTTTGCCTCCAAGCAAGCAAGCATGGCTCTCTAATAAGTCAAAGGCTAATACACAAAACAACCATGAAGTAAAAGATGAGACTCTTGTGAAGGCTTGGAGAAATACATAACTGGCTGTAGAATATTCTTTGGTACAGATGCATGCCTTTGTATTCTGAGATACAGTTCATCTCAGAAGCCCCTCCTCCACTCTACCCTGCAGGGGCACTTTCAAGGCAGATCTTGGTTCAGCAACATTAACATCTCAAAGGGCCTGGGAGAAATTCACTGTCACTGTCACTGTCTTCCTGTTCATCATCGATTTGCTCCAGCGGGCCCCAGTAACATCTCCATATGACCTGTCTCATGCAAGTAGAGCCCAAGGGCACCTGCTTGCTCCAGGAACATAAAGAGCCTCAAACCATTCCATCAGGTCACGGGAATGAGATCTATAATTGTTACTGGTATATGGCATATCAAATACGACACGGGTAGCTTGCCAGGCTCTGCCATGCGGGTAGCATACTCTTGTACTCATCTCAAAACAAAATCCAGCATTTATTGATGAAATAATAAATGTAAATATATCACACCTGGGCTGTGGTAGGCTGGTCTTCTGGGTGGAGTTCTGACGAAGGGGAAGTCCGGATGTGGAAAATGGAGGTCCTCATGGAGTGGGGGTCGTCTGGCTTGTTGTGAGGCTCTGCTGGGGTGGCGGGCCAGGGCTAGAACCTGCCATCCCTCCCGGGCACCTCATGAATAGCTGGGCACTGTGAGAGCCAGTAGCAGCTCTGCCCCATGTCTCCCCATGGGAGAAATTACCTGAGGGATTTGCCCTAAATGCTCTCCATTGAAGTAGATGGTCTGTGTTGCAGGGATATGAAAACTGTGCCTGCTTTCTTTCTGGGTCCCTTTTTGTTGGAGCTCCCTTTCTTGCCTCTTCACTGTCTCCTCTCTGCAGGGCCTTAACACATAGTGGCAGCCACCTTGGCCTATATGTGGCCAGGGCTCAGCCGGGAACCCTAAGTTCAGGATTTTTCTATTGCTGATTTGTTGCCAGAAACTGTTTAAGAAAAGCATTTTGAAACTTCTCTGGATTCTCACATCTTTCTCCACCTGCCAGCCGCTGCTGATCCCCTGGGGCAGAAGGGGAGCCGTGACCCTGCTCCCAGATTTTGTGCAGCACACCCCAGTGTTTCCCAGCAATCCTGATACTATATGTCACATTTTGGTTTTTATTAATTTTAAAACAGATGGAAAGTATACATATAAAGTGTTTTATACTAAGGATTATTTTTATTTTCCTTTTCATTTTTTAAGAATTTTTAATAATATCGTAAGGGAAGAATCCAAACAAGGAAAGAAATACTCAGGAACCACACCTATCTAGAATAATTTTAATATAAGATATATTTTATATTACATTTTAATCTGTGTGAGGAAAAATATGCCATTAGGTAAAATTCATCTTAGTGAGAAATTTAAGGATTCTTGAGACTGTTTATCTTACTAAAGTGAAGCTCCCTTTCTTGCCTCTTCACTGTCTCCTCTCTGCAGGGGAGAGTAACTGTCCTCATTCATATTTTCTTGTTTGTTCAAAAATTCTACTTGAGTTTGTTCAGGGGAAAAAGACAGGGCTCACTCATTTGCATTTGGTTGATATGTCTCTACTTTTTTTCTTACTGCTTTATCATTTTGATGCAGGTGGGCCTCGTGGGTGGCTTATGTGAGGCCTGACCTGATGGGGAGAGAGATGGTCGCTTTTTCCCCAGCCGCCTCTGCCCCCCCGGGCCCCACTGGACAGTCTTAGGACTGACAAAGTCTGTGATGAGCCCCCTGCACGGTGTGGGTCCAAGCCCCACCAGCCCCACGAGGTGGCCGTCAAGCCACACCTGATGCCTGCTTGATCTCTAGGCACAGGAATTGATCCCCACCACCCGAGGTTTCTCAGGGAGCCATGGACTCCAGCTGGAGCGAGGAATTGCTCTTTGAAGGAAAGGAAAGTCAGTCCTAGGCCTTACCCAGGGTTGCCTCAGGGTTCTTGTCTTCCTCACAGAAAAAAAATTTTCAGGAGTCCACAAGCAGTGAAGTTTTACAGATTTTATTAAGGAGGTTTTAGGAAAGGGAAGGAGGAGGGAAAATGAGAGAGAGTACACATCTCAAGAGGGGAGATGCAGACACCACACGTGCTCGGGCACCACATGTGCTCGGCCACATGGGTTCAGTCAGCATGTGTGCTCATGCAGCATGTGTGCCCAGGCAACATGTGTGCCCAGGTAGCATGTGCGCCGCAGGCAACATGTGTGCCCAGGCAGCATGTGTGCGCCATCCTTTGGTCAGGACAGCTTTTATAGATTTCTCCCCAAGTTACTCCCATATGGGGCTTCAACCTAGGTTGCTAGGGCCATTGCCAAGGGAGTAGACTTTGGGAGTGGTCTTCTTTGACTGGAATGCTCTAGAGTCTTCTGAGAGCTGGGTCCTGGGCTAGGAAGGCTGATTCATCTCCCTCAGGAGATTTAATCAGCTAAAGCCATTAGAAGGGCCTGTGGCCTATGGGCTTCACACATTCCCTTTGACCTTCCCTTCCCTCAGGGTCTATTGTTGATAGTGGCCTTATCAAGTTTGGTTCCGGTTTTCAGGTTCTCAAACAGGTGTGACTCTGGATAGCTGAAGGACCAGTTTTTTCTTCTTCAGGAATTTTTATTGCCATGTAGTGCCCCCTTGTCCGCCTGCCTACAACAATTTTGTTTGCTATGTGAGTAAGCTGTCTCAAAAGGAATTGAAATATTTTAAGTCTTCTTTCTTCCATAATTTTACCTTCTACGTAAAACATTTTAAGTTTTGTTAATTAAAACACTAAGATTTAGAGAAAGAAATATGAGAATGGAAGCAGAATTTGGATCCAACTATTGCTTTCTTTGAGACACAAAGGAACTAGAAGGAAATGTATGGGAGAATATATGAAAAATGAAGACCACCCCCTGAGCTGGCAATCTATGTAAAAGGTACTTTGGACCAGAGGTCCAGAGAAACATACATAAGGCAGTGAAGAGGCGCTACCAAGACTTCAGTTTCAGGAATTCCTCCCATAGGAAATGAGGCCTTATAAACTAAGGGTCTGCACTATTCAAGAGGAAGTCAGCTTCAGTTTTTCCATGGGGGAGAGAAATAACCCTGACCCGAAGCTGTTATATTAAAGGAGGGAGTTTCCCATTGTGAAGACCTGAGAACTGGTCATGGTAAAGTGCATATAAAGTAATAAAGTACCTCCGAGACCTGAAGAGAACTTCCAGTCAGTTGGCAGCAAGAAACTGGGATACTCAGTTTCTTGATAGCTCTACCAAGAAATTAATTTAGCCAGAAATATGAAAAAAAAAAAAACCTTGAAACATGGGCTTTTCTACTTCAACCTTTGGATAAAACCACCTCCCGTTGACATCTTTTTTTTTTTTCAATCTAGAGTCAGTTTATTTTTTTTTAATTTTTTTTATTTTTACAATTACAAAGATATACAATTAAAAAGTTCATATTTGGGTTTTGGTCATACAGTGTTCCAGCACCCATCCCTCCACCAGTGCCCATCTCCCACCACCAACGTCCCCGGTTCCCTCCCCTTCCCCAGCCCTCCTCCATGGCAGGTTCTTTATTTCTTTCCCTTTCTCTCTCTTTCTCTTTTCCTTCCCCTCCAGACTATGGACTACAGAACATATATTAAAAGGTTGTCATGTGTATCCTTTTGCCTCTATTTAATGCTCAGTTCTAGGTTGGCATTAGTACCCTCGACAATTATTAGCACACTGTTCCATTTTCTGTCTTACCTACACACTGACTCCCACACGTTTGTGATAATTTCCACCTTTGACAAGACCTCCTGATATATGTTTCACTTGACCTTGGATATTGGTATCATAATATGTACATATATATTTATGCCATGCAAATAAATGCAGTCATTCTGTATCTGTCTCTCTCCTTCTGGCTAATTTCGCTCAACATAATCTCCATGTCCATCCATTTATAGGCAAATTTTATAACTTCATTGACATCTTGATTATAGTTTTGTGAATCTTTGAAATCAAGCCATCATGCCCAGACTGCTGACCCACAGAAACGGTTAGATAGTTATGAGTATAATTTAGCTATGGAAGAAAAACTAGAAAGTTTTAAGAGACTGAAAGAAGAGAATTATAAAATTTGCTCCTCATTCTCCCTTCCAGGAGAAAGTAACTGGATGTTTTAAAAGGAAACATATCATGTGGCAAACCAAATACCAGAGTGATGCAAAGTATTTGCAGGCTTTCCTTAAGGGCCAGTCACAACAAGGCACATCCTCTAGCACAACACCGTGAAAAGCACCCAGTGGGGTAGAGGAGGGTGTGTTCTCTTCAGGAAGTGTCACTTCAGAAAAAACGGGAGTAAAGTCACATTAAAGTGCGAATGTAGAGAAAGAAGTTACAAATGTATTTCAAATTGTTGAAATACATTTGTGACTCTTTGATTGATTCAGATGAATTCAAACTATAACACAAACATTACTGAATCATTCTCTAAGTCTACTGATTTAGAGAATCAAAATGTTCCCTGTTCTTGATAAGACCACTATCAACAATAGACCCTGAGGGAAGGGAAGGTCAAAGTAAAAACAATTTGTTTTTACTCTCCTAAAAAGACTAAAAACAATCACGTTAATACTCATTTTAAAGACATTCATTGACTGCATTACAAATGTCAAAGTTTCTATTCGTCATTGACAGTATGTGAGATGTGTTCCTATTCTCTGTAAACTCATAAACCAGAGAAGAAGATATACAATAAAAAGCATTATAGTAGTTAGGGGTTTCGCACCAAAGTAGTTAGGACAAAGGGCATCTTGGCCCAAACAGACAGGTGACTGGAGAGATAGTACAGCAGGTTAGGTGTTTTTCTTTATGCAGCTGATCCAGCAGCCCCAAGTAGTCCCCAAACCCCACCAGGTGTGATCCCTGAGCACAGTTGGATGTAACCCCAAAACAAAAAAAAAATCAGTAGACTTAGAGAATGATTCAGTAATGTTTGTGTCAGAGTTTGAATTCATCTGAACCAAATGACTGTGTTTTGGGACAGTTACTTTACATTGTATTTCAGTTTTTCTCACCTATAGAAAGAACGTAAAAACAAAACATAATCATCAGTTATATATTACCAAACTCCTTCAAAATATCTTCAGGGGAACTAAAAATTGACTAAAAGTAAACTTCAGGATCTGAGAAAAAGAGAACTTTGCCTTTGCTGTTCTGGCTGTCCCTAAACAGGGAAGTCAAGCATCCGTGTAATGCTAGGCAATCTGGGCTCTAGTGGGCTTAAGGTAAAAAACAGACTATGATTATTAAAGTTCAGGACAAGATGGTTTATGATTAGTAGCTATAAGGGAGAGCAAGTCTTGAATACTACTAAACCTTTGCTTCATAGATAAATTATAACACAAGCTGAACAGATTATTTAGCTAAGATAAATCAGTGTATGGTGATGTCCTGAAAAAGCAAATGAAGTTATTTATTGGTTTACGGTCTTTGATGGGCAAAGTTTATCTACAGTGAACAGGTAAATCATGTTGACCATGGTGTTCTATTTTTTAGACTTCATAGCACTGGCTGTTTATGCCAGTAGTTGCCATTCTCAATGTAAAGTACTTTATTACAGGCACATTTTACATAATAGAAAAGAAATCAATGTGTTTGTGTTTGTTAAATATCGTGGAGGAATAGAAATGGAAATTTAACCATAATTAAAACACTGGCTTTGTAGGAGGGGGAAATGGATTTTAAGTTCTAATCAAATTGTGTGCAGATGGGTGTTTAGCATCCCCATTCAAAGTCTGAACACTTGTCCACATTAAAAGTGGATTGATTTGGACGAAAAATCATCATATTAACTCTTCCCTCTTCCCACCTATTAATATGCATTTTCCTAAATGACTGAGCTAAGTTAATTGCTCGATTTTTCCTCTCTCTAAAATTTTGAGGCAGTTCATGCTTTAAAGTTTTGGGGTTTCCTTTATAAATGTGTCTAGCCCAGATGCATTCTTCTTAGTTTTAGAGGTTCTATTGTTAACTTCACTAATGCTAATCCAACTTTCATAAATTAATATTCAGAATGCCCAGATATAGTTGATTAAAATTGTCAATAAACAGAAAGAGCTCCTGAAATACACTTTCTATAATACATTGAGAAAATAAAATCTGGTGGTGGGAAAGGTGCACTGGTGGAGGGATGGAAGCTGAACAGTGTAGGTTTAGTCTGCTGAACAGACTAAAGCCTAATCAGAAACAGTGCTGTAATTGTGTATCTCGTGGTGATTATATATTTATAATAAAAGAAAAGAGAAAATCTAGTCTCTGGTGGATAGCTGTCATTGTATACTTGAGGACATTGGATTTTTTTTTTTTTGCTTAGGCTACAATCTAACCACTTGACATATATTCACTCATTTTATCCACACCGTAGTGTTTGAAGTAGATATTATCACTATTCTCACTTGTTGTTTTGCTTTAGGGAGATTTGTTTGCTTTGGGAAGTATTGGAGGGGGCTTACAAGTGCTGCTCAGAAGTCTTAGGGGTAACTTCTGGAAATACTTCGCAAATCAGGTTCTGTATTAGCCCTAGGACGTGGCACTGCTCAGGCCCTGCTGTGTCTCAGGAACATCAGGGCCACCCCAGCAGTGCTTGGAGGCTCTCAGGGCCACAAAGGAGATAGAGTAACCAAAGTTTATATAAAGCAGAAGTCAAGAGGAAAAGGTGCACAATTTAATTAAAACCAGCATAACAGGAAAGTTTTAAATGGAGTTAAATAGTCTAACAAGGTTCATTCAGTAACAATAGAGTAAAAAATTTTATCAGACTTAAATATTAGTGGTTCTTAAATAAGGCAACTACTAGAATTAAAAGTAATGTAAATTCTAAAATGTAGAACAATAAAATATTTTCAACAAGGCTAGCCCTAGAGTGAGAACCAGGAACAGTTTTTGATTTGTTGGGTTTTTTTTGGAAAGCTATTCCTCACATAAACGAGAATCGCCCAAATTTTACCTTTCTGACAGCCCAATCTTGTGCGATCCACATGGAAGAAATGCATTTCCAACCAGTAGTGGCAATCTATTTACCCCTTAGCTGTTCTGAGTTCAGTCTAGCACCCCAGATGGAAAGTTTCAGAATTTTTGAGTAAATCTTATTATGTGGTTTAGGGAATTAGAAAAGATTGGCACGAAGGTGTGAAATGAGAAGGACATGGATGCTTCCAGTTTGGACTTCAGTTGCCTTCTTAATAACAGTGTAGCCTCAAATGCAATTTTTTTTGTATTGTCAAATTCAAAAATTCCTGAAATGTGAATGTGATGTCTAGAACAGATACTCCATATCTAAAGGTGATCATGATTTTCAGTCTCTTCTTAAAGATTTAATAAGAAAATGAGGACCAGAGAGATAGTACAGAGCTTAAGGCACTTGTATGTGGTTGATCCAGCTTTGATCTCACAACCACATATTGTCCCCAAAGAACTGCCAGAAGATCACTGAGCAAAGAGCCAGGAGTAAGCACCACAGAGCAAGCCTCACAACTAAAGACATAAGAACACAATGGCCAGGAGTGCAACCCAAGTGGGCACCAATACGAGTGCCACAGCACAATCACTACAGCTCAAATGTGCTCCAGTAGTATAAGGAGCTTGTGTGTAAGCCTCACAACTAACAGTGTGCAACCTTGAACGAGCTTCACAGCTGAAAGTGTGATCAACACAACCAGGCGTGAAAGTCCTTGTCATCTCAACCACAAAGGCAGCGGAATGGGGGATGGGTGGGGAATATTATGAAAAAATTATGCTAATGAAGTTGAACCTCTGTACAAAAATGGGGAAACTTCAAAGAATACATTACACAAAAATTGCAAGAAAGGAAAGAGATATTACACCGAATCTGCATTAGTCCTCTATTAATTCCCTATAAAAGTATTTTATGTATGTTGCATATAATCCATAAAGCATTGTTAAAGCCCCTATGGCTAAGACTATATAGACACTAATGGTTGGGAAGTCTTAAAAGCATGCTAGTTCCTACTCTTAAGTCGTTTATAATCTAGTCGCTGAATCGCATATGAAGGCATATGGGAGAGTAAAGATTTGAATGTCATTGGTGGGAGGGGGAGTGTCATGTCTCCATAAACACAATCCTTCACCCAAGACTGTGTGTTCTAGACTGTTTCTGTTCCATTCTACCCCTTAGTTATAGTTTCCTTTCCGTTGTTTTTAAATGTACTTAGTAGAGTGGCTTCCTTTCATGGAGAACTATTTAAGAAATAATCTGCTAAGTGAAATATGTACCTGGTTAATCTGTAATCAAAGAACTGAAAGTTATGAAACCCCACAGATGACTTATACCTGGCCCAAGATGCTACTGGCTGCCTATATAGGGATTTATTAGTTGATGAATTTATCTCATTGAATTGCCTCATTGAATTTGCAGATGTTCCATCAATGGAAGAGCTTTTTGCTTTTAAACTATACTGTTTTTATTAGAATTTTCCAATCTAGAGTCCAGAGTACAAGAGTTAACAGATTTTTGTACAGAACAAAGTATCATGTATTTTAGTCTCGTGGGAGGAAAAGCCTTTAACTTGTATTTAGACAGTTATGATGGAACATGTTGAATTTTAGAAAAAACAGTGAAAGTATGCATAGTCTAACCTAAATTCACATTGCTTTCCATTTGGTCAATGTGAGATTTGGAGAGCATTGGCTAAGCATGTTGAACCTGTATTCTGTGTCTGCTGCCCTCCCATAAGGAACCCAGTTTTTTTATGCAGTTATGACTTTTTTAAGAAAATATTTGGTGGTAGTTTCCATCAAGAATATTATGCTCAAATAATTTGTTTCAAGAAAAATATAGGATATTTTATTAACATTTTATTTTAACAATAGACATATCTGGTGTTCTGGTAACTTCAGTATATTTGTCATTTTAGTAGACAATATTGTGCAGGTAAATCTCCATGGGTAAAGTCATTGGACTATTCTTTTTAAATCATAAAGAAAGATATTGCTGTTTATTTTCACTTTTAATTCAAAGTATAAATAAAAATAAATTGAATGCAGATTAAATTTGCTTTTAATATATAGTATATTGAAGCATCTATATGTAATTCTTTAAGGGGTCTACCTAAATGTACATTCATATATTCATGTTGATACTGAATTTGAGAAATATTCAAGCTATCTTTTACAACATTATATTCTTTTTCTTTTTTTTCTTTTTGGGTCACACCGGATATGCTCAGGGTTTCTCCTGGCTCTGCACTCAGGAATTCCTCCTGGCGATGCTCGGAAACCATATGGGTTGCCGGGGTTTGAACCCGGGCCGGCACAGGCCGGCCTCATGCAAGGCAAACGCCCTACCCGCTGGGCTATCGCTCGGCCCACAACATTATATTCTAAATATATTTTAAAATTTCAGGAGCCAATGTTTAGAATTTAAAGAACTGAAAGTTCTGAAGGTAAATCATTTTCTTGGATAAATTTTCGCTCACTAATTGGAAACACATTTATCTTAAATTTGAAAGCTTAAATTCACTTTTATATTTTAGCTCTCTAGGACATTTTAATATCCACTTTTGTTAATGAGATTATTAGTAATCGGTTCTCATTCCAATAAATTGCTTGCAGTTTCTTTGTAAAGAAAGAATTTCATTAAAAGTGCTGCCACTAATAATATAGGCCCTGCCTTTATATTAATGAAACTGATAAATTCAACCAGAATCCCCTTTCTTTTATTATATGTATTAAAATAGCAGCTCCTGGGACATTGTTTACAAAAAAAATTAAATACAGGGCATCTGAAACATCTAAAACACCAAGCGGAGTTTTAGCATTTATATGCCCTTAATTATATCCTGATTTTTAGATTCAAACCTCTTACAAGATGTCAGTCCATAAAGATAGGACAGCTACAACATTGAAAGCAAATGCCATCATAGGAAGGTAGGAAACACCACCAAATATCTTCAACATGGTATATGTTTTTGATCAAGACATGAAGTCTAACAAAACTTCACTGAGCATCTTCTATGAACTAGGTATTATCTGAGTACTTTCTATCCCTCAGTCGTTGGAATAGCCAAGTTAATAGCAACTGCAAAGGACATAGAGCTTTATATCAAACAATAGTCTACACTCAAGCAAATAGTGATACTAGAATAATTCACCATTGCCCAAGCACCTAAGAAATTTAATTGTCATTTTGAAGGTATAGCAATTTTATATCTCTCAAGGTGTTGCAGGTGTGGCTGTGGTGCCCTGCTGCATCAGCAGATGGCAGACAGGAAACAGACTTGTCTATACCCAGGGCTCTGCCCCGTGGGCCCTGGATGGTTGATGGTCTGACAGAGAAAAAGACTAGGCCCCTGTGTTGAACCTGGAGCCACAGCCCAGCCTGTCAATCTACCCGTGGTATATTCTATATGCCAAAAACAGTAACAATAATGAACCTCATTCCCAATGTATGGAGACGTTACTGGTGCCCACTCGAGCTAATTGATGAACAACAGAAAGACAAGTGATACAAGTAATTTAACAAACTTTTGTCTTGTTCTTCTTGTCTAGTTCTAAAGGTCTCCAAACTGGTGAGTCAAAGAATTAAAGTATTGCACTGTATTCAAAATAAACCAAAAATCAAAATGAAAATGTCATGTAAATATATTTTCCATCAAAACATATTCTGAAACACATTTAAGACATATTTCAACTTAATTTTGCAAGATTACATAAATATTTTTTTTAAAAACACTTTGGCATTGAAAATAATTTATTTTGTTTTGATTACTTTAACATATTTATGCTTAGCTTTTTTTTTGGATCAAGTATTTGATTAGTTTTGATCAGAACCTTACAATGTAGAGAGTTTCAACCTGAGATTACTTTTGAAGGAATTGTCAATATTTGTGCTTACTATTATGAAATACTTTTTTTTTTTAAATTTTTTATTATACCACCGTGAGACATACAATTACAGAGGTGTTCATAATTGGTTCTTGGTAATACAGTATTTCAGCACCCATCCCTCCACCAGTGCCCCATTTCCACCACCAATGTACCCTCGCCCTCCCGCCCACCCCAGGCTGCCTCAATAGCAGGAGCCCCTTTTCCTCTCTTATATAAAATACTTTTGATATTTTATCTGTCATACATCAAAGAGCCAATGAAAGAGTCAAAATGGGTGAAAGTTATAAACAATGCTACTTAAAAATAAATTTTCCAAATTTTCCAAAGCAGTTAATCATATCAATGTCCACCCATTCAGATGTCAAGGCCGGAGAGCTGGTAGGTATATTGCAATGCTAAGAATTTGACTTCATGATGACAGTCCATTTCCTAGTTGCTAATTCTGTCTTTCTAAAAACTAGAGCTATTTTTAAGAAAAGGTAAAAGAGGGAGAGAGAGATGCAGAGACAGAGAGAGACACAGAGAGAAAGAGAGGAAATGGGGGGCACCTGCTATTGAGGCAGCATGGGGATGGGTGGGAGGGGAGGGGTACATTGGTGGTGGAAATGGGGCACTGGTGGGGGAGGGGTGCTGGAATACTGTATTGCCAAGAACCAATTATGAACACCTTTGTAATTGTATGTCTCACGGCGGTATAATAAAAAATTAAAAAAAAAGAAAAGGTGTGTGTTGGAAAACACTGGATTCCCCAACAAAATTAAGGAGCAGGACAGGGATCCTCTTCTGCCCCAGGGGATCAGTGGCCAGTAGACAAAAGACAGACTTGTGAATCTACCAAAATTCCAAAAGACATGTTCTGGTATACAAGTCAATAACAGGAAAACCCCAAACTTTAAGTTCCTGGCTGGGTCCAAAGCCACATGGTGGGTTAGAGGTCTCAGCCAAGATGGCCACTACTGCACTCTTAGGTCCATCCAAATGGGCTGAGAGCCTAGCCGGCCAAGGGAGCCAAAATGGTCCCAAAAAGCCCTTTCTCCTTTCTCTTAGCTTATTTTATTGATAGAAGTCCTCCAAAAACTTCCAGCCTAGCCAATTGTGGGTTGGGCTATTTCTGCCTAGAGATGAAGCCAGGTAAATGACCATATTGAGATGCAGATCTTCAGGTGGGCCCTTTGGCTGAAGCTTCACAATGCCAGAGCTGACTCCCTGAGATACAATCTCCCTAGCAGAGTGGGGAGGGGCTGCATCTCTGAACCAGAAAGCAGTTCAGAATGTAATTTGTAGAGAAAGGGATTAATACTTCTTACCATGAATATATAGCCAGCTGATTCCAGAATTTAGATCCCACTAAGGTCCAAAATCTATCAGAATAATTCACTTTGGCATTACCTTTAGAATGAGAGACATGTCAGTTTGCCCGGAGGTGCACTAGCATGTCTGTTTGAACTAGGAGAACTGATTACATTATGGTTGATCCAACATGGCCAAGTACTCTTGGAATATTAGATATTCCAAGAGTATGTATGTATGTATGTCCCTCGTGGGGACCTGTGGGGATAGGAAGAGTATTGAACTGGAGCAAGCAAAATTCATAATAAGGATATTTTTACCATATAAAATTATGAAATCAATTCTGCCCAAACTTCCATTGTGTATGCTCGTAGATTTCCTAAAGGCAAGCCTAAAAGGTAGGGAGTAGCCCTTAGCATAAGCTAAATGTAGCAGGAGCCCAGAGCTCAATAGGGCGTGTCACCCAATAGGTGTGGGGAGAGGTGTAGCAGTTATTAAACATTCCAGTTCTCTGATACTTAATTTTGCTTATGTATTTATTTTGAGTTTGGGGCTACACCTGGAAGTGCTCAGGACTTATTTCTGGGTCTGTGCACTGGGATCACTCATGGCGGATCTCACAGGACTATATGTGGTGCCAAGGATCAAACTCAGGGCAGATGCATACACAGTAAGCACTCTAACTGCTGTACTAGTACTCTGTGCCCAATATCCTTTTTAAATTGGAGCTCACTCAATGATGTGCTCCTTATTAAAAATAAGGAACCAAAATACTTAGTTATACAAGTAGCAAGGGAGACAAGATTGAGCAGGAAATGCCCTGTGCCATTTATTTTCCTCCAGTGAGATGAACCTAAATGTTACACAAATGCTACCCCTAAAAGCAACAACATCAGCATCACAAGGAAGTTCATTAAATATGCAGACATTTTAGTTCCTACTACAGAGCTACTCCATCAAAACAGGCATTTTTAAGGAGATTCCCAAATGGCTGGCTTTTAAGAAGACAGCCTTTGAGAAGCTCCTATGAAAGTTAACAGTGACGACCCAGCAAGCTGCCTTCCAAGTCAGAGTAGTATGTAATTCTCAAGGGTACAACCCATCCTTCCCTAATTTGACCCACAACGTGGCTCGTGCTCATCAGTCTTGGTCGAAGAAGATTACTGACAGACAAAACACTGCTAAACAAAACAGTGAGTACAAGGGAGACCAGAACTTCCCCAGTCCCGTCTTCCTTCCTTCAATTCCCTTTAAGAGGAATTGCTCCTTAAAGATTTGTTAATAAGTTTTGGCTTTGAATTATGCTTTTGCAATCATAGCTGATTATAGCCAACATCTTTTAACTAGAATGCAAAATATTTATTTATTTATGTATTTATTTATTTATTTATTTTTGCTTTTTGGGTCACACCCGGCAATGCTCAGGGGATACTCCTGGATCTGCACTCAGGAATTACTCCTGGCGGTGCTCGGGGGGGGACCATATGGGTGCCGGGATAGAACCGGAGCCCGCAGAGGCCGGCCGCGTGCAAGACAAACGCCCTACCCGCTGGGCTATCGGCCCCGGCCCCAGAATGCAAAATATTTAATTGGAAAACATAACAGTATCAACTTGTTCTGTATGTTCTATATAACTTTCATAAACATACATAGATAGGTATATCTATCTCTATGTGTATATACATACACACACACATATATATAATGTATATATATATATATGTGTGTGTGTGTGTGTGTGTGTGTGTGTGTGTGTTCAGAGAGAAAGGGCAATTAGGATCAACTCTTCCTTTATATGAAAGACCTTTATATCATATGGTGAACTTTCCACCAAATGCTCTTTTCCTGTTTATCTCCAGTTATTATTTATTTTACCCATGGGATCTTTTTATAATAATAAGTATTGCAAACCATATGGCATTTTAATTTGTACAAAATTTTCTAAGTAAATCAAGATACAGGGACACTACTGAGCATGAAATTAGGTTCCAGGGCTAAAACCAAAATCATATTTATACCACCTCATGATTTTCACAAATTCATGAAAAAATGAATAAGGAATTTGGGTCTTAAATGACATAGCCACATTCAAATTTCCTTCTTTTAAATTTTTTAAAAGATAAGAAAGAATATCTAAATTCCTCATATTTACAGTATTAGATATATTCACTTGGTTCAGTACATGAGTTATTTATGACTGTCTTAAGTAGCCAGTACGCTTTCTAATGTTCTGCACTTTTTGTAGGAAAAGGGTCACACTCGTGCACATATGCTTTATCATTGAGCCGTTTCCAGCTTAGTTTCTCATTATTTGATACTGTTGGAATCGATCTCAACTGTTTTTGGCTTCAGCAGTGAATTGACCCTTTTCCTCCCCCAGAGAAGCTAACAGTGCTCTTACAAGCATCCCTAATTCCCGAGTTTGTCTTTAACCTTTCCGTTGAGCTTTACCTCACATTCTGCTAGTTACTAAATTTCCCAAGTGAAGATTGGTTGCTTATGAAGTCAAACCTCCTGGTGACTCTGGACTTTGCATCAGAAGTGATTTATTTGTTTTTCTCTTCACTTATAACCTTTTCATATTTTACTATAGAACAGTGTTCTTTGCTTAAACACAGAAATACCATTACTGACATGCTCCTAATATTTGAGAGTTAATTGACTATAATGTATCTACTTCTGGGCATCTGTTATAGTTACTTAACTCAGGCTTCAGTGCCTTAGCTCCTAACACCCCAAAAGGCTGGGTCTACTGAAGAATCTCTGGACAGACCCAGGGCAAATAGAATAAGCTACTCTGGCTTTGATAAGACAGTCAAGAAATCATAAAACATGGCCTCGGTGCAAGCTGTAATAACCTAAGAGACAGAACTCCTGTGGGGTAGGGAAAAGCTAAACCGGCCTGAGAACTTTAGGATTTACAGTAAAGTTCAGGCCTTTACTTTGCCCACAGAAACCAGAGAATCAAAGTTTTGGAATCTATATATTCCTATGGTGTTTATAAAAAAAATGCAGATATAATAAGAAGTAAATTTAACTGTTTAATATGTACTGGCAGCGAGAGAAAGAAAAAAAGCAACATAGATGGAACGGTACTCCTGGGTGGAGGGTGGATTTCTCAGAAAAGCTTCTTAACAGTATCTCCTTGACTTAATCCCTCCAAAAGAATCAACATTCTGCCCCTGTAAATGATAGATCACACCTACATGCAGTCCTGTACCTCGAGCCCCCTCAGATTCGTGATAATACGGTTGTTTGGTTCTAAATTGGCCATTGACCCTGGCCCGCATCTCCTCATTCTCCCACCAGGGAGTTGGCTCTTGGTCACTAGACACGCCATATTGAGGGAGCCCTCCTAATAACAAACCCAATTCTTCACAGATGCTGCCGCCAAGGTGATCATTTTAATGACTTCAAATGAGCTCATCCTAATGAAATGTATCTGTTTACCCATGATTTTATTATTATTATTATTATTATTATTATTATTATTATTATTATTTTGCTTTTTGAGTCACACCTGGCAACGTTCAGGGGGTTACTCCTGGCTCTTCCTCAGGAATTACTCCCCTGTGATGGCTTGGGTACCATATGGGATGCTGAGGATCGAACCCAGGTCAGCCATGCAACACCCTACCCGCTGTGCTATTGCTCCAGTCCCACCCATGATTTTATTATTATATCTTTAGATTGTTTCTGACTTCTTGCTATGTATGTTAGTCTACTTTCAATATATTTAAGTATATGGCATTATTCTTTTCCTTATTTCTTCTCTATGGTTATGTTTCCAGAAGGATTGCTCACTAGAGATGGATAATATTATTAAATGCATTTTATGTGGTACTTTTCAAAAACTGTTTGTTTTTTTTTAAGCTTCTTGAAACTGCTTGTTAAAAATTTACGAATTTCCCCATTTTTAAACAAATTTATGGAACTTTGAATTTAGATGTTCTCATAAAAACTGTAAACTTGGGAAATCATTGGTTGTTAAGCTCAGGATTGACCAATAACTTCAAGACAACATGCTACAAAAAGCTGAATTGTTCCTACTTAGGTATTTGTGCATAAAATACAAGGAAATGTATGCAATCTACTAATGACTTTCTGGAAGTTAATCCAGATAACTAAAGCACTCTACATAAATGCTCCAATAAACTACTTACAGTATTACTTAATATATGTTGCATGCTGTTTATCTTGTTCCAAAGGAATTGTTTCTAATCTTTTAAATGCTAAAAGCATATGGTTTATCTGAAATTATGAAGCGATGAAGAAGACAAATTTAAACATGTCATAATCAAAAAATGCTTTTTCCCTATTTAAATGTATTAGTTCATAGATATCAGATATTAGTTCATAGATAACAGATATTAGTCCATAGATATCAAATATCTCTTCCTGCTCTACAGGAAGAGAGGAATGGACCCCTTCAGTTACAGATTTCATGGAATTTCTCAGAAGTATCATTTTTATTGGCCTCATCCTCTCAATCCCAAGGTGTTGCATAAGCCTCTTCCTTGCCAACTGGAGTGTATCACCAATTTCTTTGGCAGTTTTGAAAGTCTACTATTCAAATTGCTCTCTCATCATCTCATCTCTGGAGGATTTCAGTATGTTACCATAATTTTATGTTAAAGGGCGTTTAAACTTTTTTTTTCTCTACTACACTTGCAAACCATTCATACAAAGTATCCCTGGCAACTACTCAATTTTTAAAAGGGTTTTTAAATTCTAAATGACTTGATGAATTTTAATAATGCCAACTAAATAGTTATTGAGTTACTATTGTAGAATTTTTTCATTCTAAGCACTTTCTATACATTTACTTATTTAACACCCCAATAATCCTAAGAGGAAGGGACTCTTATTTTTGCAGCTCTACTGAGGGAGGAATTGAGATATAGATAATTAAGCTGCTGGAAGGAGTATATGGAAGAGCTATAACGTGATAATGTGAAGGTCAAATTTAGTCACTCTGACTGAGGGAATAACCACTGAACCACAACTATTTCTATCTTATCTGTTGGTCATTTATTTGTTTTCTGTTTCTTCTTTTTTTGTTCTTCTTTCCCAGGTTCCTCTTACGAAAATAATATTTTGGTGAAAGACTAATCCTCAAATGATTGACGATTTCTTGGTTGCCCTGTCTCTGATAGGTCTCATAATGTATCATTTAAATGGAACTGTTTTTGAAAATCACTAAAATAATAATTGACAATGGTTTCCTTAAAATGTCTTTTTTTTAAATGATGGGTAAATGTACTGTACAACTAAAATTAACTGCAAAGTAATTTCAATTTTTTGTCAAAATTCCTTTCTGGAAAAAGGAGGAAAGTTTAATTTTGTCAGAAATAACAGATGTTTGCTTATCTTATATTTACAAATGAGGGCCGGAGCGATAGCCCAGCAGGTAGGGCGTTTGCCTTGCACGCGGCTGGCCCATGCCGGCCGGGTTTGATCCCCGCGTCCCCATATGGTCCACCGAGCACCACCAGGAGTAATTCCTGAGTGCAAAGCCAGGGAGTAACCCCTGAGCATTGCTGGGTGTGACCCAAAAAAGCAAAAAAAAAAAAATTTACAAATGAATTTAAAAGTTAATTAGACATTTATAATTTTATATATATTTCAACTTATAAACAATTTATATAATGTGTGCATATGTAGTAAATACATTCCAATTTATAATTAGGAAATTAGAGCCTAAAAGTAAATATTCTCCAAACTTACCTATTTAAAATTTGGGGCTGCTAAAACTCAAAAATAAATTATAATTATTGTCAAAGGTTTAGAAAAAGGTCCCCCAGTGACGTGTGGAATTAGACAGAAAAGGCTGGTCTCAACATTCTCTCTCTTTCTGCAAATTTCAAGATCCGTTCTCTCTCCCCCTCTCTTTTAATTGAATCACTGTGAATTAGGAAGTCATAATGTTATTTATTGTTGAATTTCAGGCACTCAATGTACCAAAACCAATCCCTTCATCAGTGTCCCCCCTCCAACAATGTCCCCACTTCTCCTTTTTGCTCCCACCACCAGCCAGCCTCTGTGGCAAGGAAATTCTTCTCTTTTCGCTTCCATTTAGGCACTGTGGTTTACAATACTGGGGCTGGTTGGGTATCACATGTATCACTTTACCTCCCTTTCTGCACAAGTCCTCTTTCAGAGTGTCCACTTCCTGTCACCATATTTCTGTTGTCCTTCTCTGACGTAGCCCTCACTTCACACCCTTTCACCCACCCGTCCTTCCAAAAAAAATCTGGCAAGATTCTAACTTTAGGCCAGTTATCTTGCTCTTCCTTTCTATGACATTTAGGCATTTGTTATTCCCCCAAGAATGTGTCTTTACACCCCACATATGAGAGAGATCGTTCTCTGTCTAACTCTCTCCCTCTGACTAACTTTGTCAGCATGAGACTCTCCAGATCCTTCACCTGGTAGCAAACTGTGTGACTTCATATTTTCTTATGGCTAAGTAGTATTCCACTGTGTGTGTGTGTGTGTGTATATATATATATATATATATACATATATATATATCATAGTCTCTTTTGACTAAGGTGTGACTGCTTCCTTTGTCTTTATCAGCAATTCTACTCTCAGCCAATTGTAATTATCCTGCACGTTTCCTCACCTTCTTGAAAATATCTCATTTGTATGGAAATTCATGTTTTTAAGTCCTTCCTACAATTATACAATCTGTAGTTATACAATCCCAACTAATTAAAAGCTATAAATAACTTTCTTCTGACAGCAACACAATTTTTCCTTAGCTGTGACAAGATAAATAAGTTTCATTCACAGAAGTCTTTGGGCAATGGGATATATCAGTTTCCATATTATTTAACTGTGTGAAAGAATAATAAGGTATGCTAAAGAGCAATATTTGGGAGAAAATTAAAACTTTCACTTCATATATGTTGAATTTAATATCACTTGTCACTTGTGTTCCCGTTGTTCATCAATTTGCTGAACAAACAACTGGGCGCCAGTAACTTCTCCATTCATTGGGAGTGAGGTCCATTATTGTTACTGTTTTTGGCATATTGAATACACCACAGGTAGCTTGCCAGGATATTTAAAAAATTCAAGAAATGTTAAAGATGTCCTAGTCTGTATTAGTGTTGAATGAAGGAAAAGCCTGGATACTAATTTAGAAGTTTTCAACACACAGAGGAAATTAGAATTTGGATGAGACTACTCAATGTAAAAAGCACAGTGAGATAATAATGGGTAGCTAGACAAGAATAAAAATTTAATAGCTACATTATGAAGGTTCTATATTGAGTAAGAAAGGCTGAGAAAAGAAATCATAGATAATACAAGAATGAGAATGTACATGTCACTTAAATCAAAGAAGAAAATATTTTAAGGCATATGGAGTGACCTATGGTTGAGAGAACATGTAAGAAGAAAGAGGGGGAAAATGGAGTTCATTGGTAATTTTTTTTAAGATGCTATTTTACCACCGTGAGATAAATAATTACAAAACTGTTAATGATTAGGTTTTAGTCATACAGATTCTAGTAACCATCCCTCCACCAGTGCACACTTCCCACTACCAATGTCCCCTGATTCCTTCCCCTCTCCCCCAGTCTGATTCTATGGCAGGCAGTTTGCCCCCCCCAAACACACACACATACATTCTCTCTCTCCCTTCCCTTACACATTGTGGATTGCACTTGCAATACATATGTTTAGGGGTTACCATATATATCCCTTTGCCTACGTTCAGTGCTCAGTTCAAGGCTCATGTTACCATTTCGAACAATTAGTAGCATACCAGTACCTTCTCTGTCTTACTAACCTCTGACTCCTACACACTTGTGGTACATTCCACCCACTGACAAGACCTCCTTTTTTATTTTGTTAAACTCCTGAGCATAACCCTGCAATACTCAGGGGTTACTCCTGGCTCTGCACTCAGGAATTACTCCTAGCGATGCTCAGGGGACCATATGGGATGCCAGGTTATTGAACCCAGGTCAACTACATGCAAGGCAAATGCCCTTACTGTTGTGCTATCGTGCCAGCCCCTGACAAGACCTCCTGATACATGTTTTGCCTGGTCTTGGATATTAGTATCATACTATTTTTTTTTATATCCCACAAAAGGAATGCAGTCATTCTATATCTGTCCATTTCCCTCCGGCTTATTTTACTCAACATGATACTCTCCATGTCCATCCACTTATAGCCAAAATCTATAACTGTTTTCCTAACAGCTGCATAATATTTCATTATGTAGGTGTACCACAGTGTCTTTATCCAGTTTTCTGTTCTTGGGCACTCAGGTGGTTTCCAGTTTCTGACTATTGTGAATAGTGCTGCTGTGAACATAGAAGTGCAGATAATGTTTCTACTGTGTTTTTGGTCTCCCAGGGTATATTCCCAGGAGTGGTATTGCTGGGTCAAATGGGAGCTCAACTTCTAGTTTTTGGAGGAATGTCCATATTGTTTTCCAAAATGACTGTACCAGGGCCGAGCAATAGCCCAGCGGGTAGGGCGTTTGCCTTGCGCGTGGCCAGCCTGTGCCGGCCCGGATTCGATTCCCGGCATCCCATATGGTCCCTGAGCACGGCCAGGAGTAATTCCTGAGCGCAGAGCCAGGAGAAACCCCTGAGCATTGCTGGGTGTGATCCAAAAAGAAAAAAAAAACTGTACCAGTCGACATTCCCACCAACAATGGTTGAGAGTCTCTTTCTCCCCGCATCCATGCCAGCACTGGTTGTTCTTACAGTTTTGGATATGTGCAGTCTATGTAATGTGAGATGACACCTCATTGTTGTTTTTATTTACAGCTTCTTGATGATTAGTGATGATGAACATTTTTTCATATGTCTTTTGGCCATTCAAATTTCTTTTTGATGAGGTTTCTGTTCATTTCTTCTCCCCTTTTTATAGGGTTGGCTGTTTTCTTCTTGTAAAGTTCTACCAGTGCCTGACATATCCTGGATATTAACCCCTTATCAGATGGGAATTGGGTCATGTCTTTTTATCTTGGTCACTATTTCTTTTGAGGGTGCAGAAGCTTTTTTAGTTTTATTTATTTATTTATTTATTTATTTATTTATTTATTTATTTATTTATTTTCTTTTTGGGTCACACTTCGGCGACACTCAGGGGTTACTCCTGGCTCTGCACTCAGGAATCACTCCTGGCGGTGCTCAGGGGACCATATGGGATGCCGGGAATCAAACCCGGGCCAGCATAGGCTGGCCACATGCAAGGCGAACGCCCCTACCCGCTGGGCTATCGCTCTGGCCCAGCTTTTTAGTTTTATGTAGTCCTATATATTTATCTTGTCTTCCAATTACTAAGTGTTATTTCTTCTTTGAAGATGCTTTTAGCTTCAGTATCACGGAGGGTTTTTTCTTATGTTTTCTTCAAAGTTCTTTATGAATTCAGGTCTGATATTGAGATCTTTAATCCATTTTGATCTGACTTTTGTGTATGACATTAGACAGAGGTCTAAATTAATTTTTTTACAGGTAGCTACCCAGTTTTCCCAGCACCACTTGTTGAAGAGGGTATCCTTGCTCCACTTCATATTTTTTTACTCTTTTATCAAAGAAAAAATAATCATATATTTGAGGATTTGTGTCAAGATGCTAAGCTCTATTCCATAAGTCCACAGGTCTGTTTTTACTCCAATATTTTGCTGTTTTAATAACTACCACTTTGTAGTACAGTTTGAGGTTGGGAAAAGAATATGCCTTCCATCTTCTTTTTGCAAGGATTTCTGCTGTAAGTTTTATTATTTCCTTCTTTATGCCTTGGTGAGGCTCCTTTTGTTGGTCCTTTTCCAAGATCTTAAGCTGTGTAATGAAATTACTTACTTATTTATTTATTTATTTATTTATTTATTTATTTATTACTCTTTGGGTCTACCCAGCAATGCTCAGGGGTAATTCCTGGATCTGTACTCAGGAACTACTCCTGGAAGTGCTTGGGGACCATATGGGATGCCGGGATTGAACCTAGGTCAGCTGCGTGCAAGGCAAATTCCTACCCACTGAACTATCTCTCCAGCACTGAAATGAAATTATTTATGTGGGCATTTTCTTTTTTTCCTAATGAACACTGGCAGAGCTATGAACTTTCCTCTTAGAACTGCTTTAGCTGTGTCCCCCAAGTTCTGGTAGTTCGTGATCTTCATTTTCATTTGTTTTAAGGAATCTTTTGTTTTCCTCTTTGATTTCTCCATGACCCCCTGGTTGTTCATCAATGAGCTGTTTAGTTTCCTGGTGTTCAATATAATTCTCTGTTTCTGAATGTGATACACTTCCATTTTCAGTGCATTATGGTCTGAAACAATTTCTATCTTCTTGATTTTCTTCAGGTATGTTTTGCGTCCCAGCATATCGTCTGTCTTGGAGAATGTTCCATGTGCCTTAGAGGAAAAAAAGTGTATTCAGCTTTGGGGATGAAGTGCCCTGTATATATCTACTAGCCCTCTCTTCCATTTCATTCGTCAGAGCCAGTATTTCCTTGTTGAGTTTGAATCTCATTGATCTATCAAGAGGTTATAGAACAATGCTGAAGTCTCCAACTACAGTTGTATTGCTGTCAATATCTTCCTTGAAGTCCATTAGTAGTTGTTTCAAGTACTTTGCTGGCCCCTCGGTGGGAGAATATATGTTTAAGAGTGTAATTTCTTCCTGATTTACATATCACGTAATTATTAAGAAATTACCTTCACTGTTCCTTCTAACCTTTTACAACCTGAAGTCTATGTGGTCAATACTAGTGTGGCCACACCAGTTTTTTGGATGAGTTGTTTGTATGAAAAATTGTCTTCTACTCTTTGATTTTGAGTCTGTGTTTAAACACTCCGACCATTCAGAAGCATTTCCTGTAGGCAGCAGAATGTTGGATTCAGTTTTCAAATCCATTTTGCCACTCTGTGTCTCTTAACCAGTGTGTTTAGACTGTTGTCACTGAGAGAGATTATTGTCATGGGATTTTTGTGCCATCTTTCTGTATAAGCTTATTGTAATTTTGGGGTTTTTTCTTATCTTACAGTAGCTCCTTCTGTCCTTCTTTTAAAGTTGCTTTTGAGTCTATGAAGATACTGAGCTTTTGTTTATCCATGAAGCTGTGTATCTTTCCTTCAACCCTAAATATGAGTCTAGTCAGGTAAAAAATTCTTGGTGAGGCCTTAATTTCATTGATTTTTTTTCACAATATCCCACCATTGTCTTCAGGTTTGGAGTGTTTCTTCTGAGAAATCTGCTGTAAATTTAAAGGATGCTCCTTTGTATGAAATTCCTTCTTTGATCTTGTTGCTTGCAATATTGTGTCTCTATCTATGGCAATTGTTGTGTCTTGGAGTCTTTTATTAGGGTCTATTTTAGCTGGTAACCTTCGGGCTTCTTGGATCTGGATGCCTGCATTCTTTAGCTCTGGGAATTTTCTGGCAATGATGTCTTTAACTGTTCCTACCTCATTCAGTTTGCCTTCCTCTCCCTCTGAAGCTTCAATGATTCTTACATTGTTTCTCTTGAATTCATTCTGGTGTTATCTTACCAGCCCTTGGGCTATTTTGAGATCTGTTTCCATCTTCTCTATTCGCCTGATTGCTTTTTGCCAGTCACCCTCAAGCTCACTGATTTTGTCTTCAGCTGCTATCATTCTACTGTTGAGGGCATTCACTGAGTTATTTTCATTTCATCTACTGAGTTTTAAACTAATGACACTTCTATTTGCAATTTTTATTTCTGCTCTCATTTCCTCCTGTGTTTTATTGGGTGAACATTCCACTGCTTCTTTCATTTCTTCTTGTCTTTTATTGGATGTTCATTCCACCGTTCTTTGAATTCATTAAACAACCTCAACATTTCATCTCTAAATTCTTTGTCGATAGGTTATGTATATGGATCTGCCTTGTTGAAGCTTCTTCAACTCTTTTGTTCATTCATCTCCCATTATGGGAGTATGCGTTGCTTCCCCATATTGCTGAGGTCATCTGGGAGTGATGTCCCCAACTACAGTTCTGGCTCTAAGAAGTGAAGCTGCCTCTCTTACCTACGTGGTTTATCAGGGTACCTGGGACGGAGCAGGGGGATTTCTTTTCGCTTTTCTAAGATATTTTAGTAACTGTAGTGGAAGTAGATAGGAAATAATCTGAATGAGAAGCAAGTTTGAGGTATACTAGTGAAGAAAGAAGGAAACCCTAAAGAGATAGTGAGAGAGTGCTAGTTATAGTGATTCAAAACGTGGGTTAGAGAGTGATAAGAATTCAAACTCCAGTGTTTTGATATTTGGGGTGTTTGAATGGGTAGACCATGCATGTGTGCTCAGGGATTAATTCTGTTATGCCGCTTGGAACCACTCCTGGTGGTTCTTGGGGGCAAACATGGATTGTAGAGAACAAATTGAGGGCTCCTGCATGCCAAGTATGTGCTCCAGCTCAGTAAGCAAGCTCCTTACCTTATCAGTTCCAGCTTTTCCCCTTACTATCTTTGTGACTTTTGTTAGGTTACTTTTTGTGCCTCAGTTTCTCTACTTGTCAGTTGGAAAAGAAATAGAACACATAGGTTATAAGAAGGATCACTTCACTTCTATCACTTGTCTTCCCATTGTTCATCAATTTGTTCAAGCAGGCACCAGTAACATCTCCATACATCCTGTCACATGCTAGTGTAGCCCAAGGGCATCTGCTCACTCCAGGAACATGAAGAGCCTCAAACCATTTGTTCAGGTCATGGGAATGAGATCTATAATTATGACTGATTTTTGGCATATCAATTAATCAGGGATAGGTTGCCAGGCTCTGCCGTGCAGTGGTATACTCTTGGTAGTAGGCTTTTAGTTTTGTGCATTTACTGATGAAATGGAAAGAGATCAGCTTTTCTCTTGGGTGGAGTTCTGACCAGCTATGGAGTCTGGATGTTGGAAATGGCTTCCCTCATGCTGTGGGGGTTTCTCTGGCTTCTTGCGAGATTCTTTTGGGATGGCGGGCCAGGGCTAGAACCCACCTTCCCTCCCGGACACCTCATGATTAGCTGAGCACAGGGAGAGCCAATAGCAGCTCTGTCCCATGTATCTGTGTCTATAGGAACATATCTTATCTGTGTATATAAGAAGGATTGAATAAATTATTAGAGACCCTTAAATCTAGTAACCTTTCATAAGGATTATCACAATTAATTGAAAGAAGGAGGAAGAAAAGAGGAAAATGGGCTTTGCAAGTAGATCAAGTTAAGTGATCAAGTTCAATAATAAGACCAGAGAGCTTCACCAGTTCCTATGGAAAACCTTAAATGTCATGAAAAAGAGATACATTTCCTCTCAAAATATTAGGGCTCTTAAAGGGTGATTTTGAAAAGAGTTAAGTGATTATATGCAATTATAGAAAAATCTGTGATAATAGGTTAGAGTATTGGTCTGCAATCACTGTTCCATGGACCAGTGCCCAACCCACAGATGTAGGAAGATTAAAAGTCATTGGCCTACCCACTGCTTGTAACTGCTGGTGTGCAGGTCAGGGGCCAGTCCACAGGTATAAAAGGTTGAAGACTGTTTTGCAGAAGAATAAAATAGAGTAGAATCTATCTGAAGATTTAAAGAACAGTTAGCTAAAATCCTGAACCAGAAACAAAAATGAAAACTGATAATTCCTAAATAATTGCAGTGGAAATATAAATGGAGAAAATAAATAAATTAAATCAACAGGGTAATATTATCAGTTTTTTTTTGGCTTTTTTGGATCAAACCCAGCAATGGTCAGGGTTTACTCCTGGCTCTGCACTCAGGAATTACTCCTGGCAGTGCTCGGGTACCATATGGGATGCTGCAGATTGAACCCAGGTTGGCTGCATACAAGGCAAAGCCCTACCCACGGTGCTATAGCTCTGGCCCCTCATAATTTTCCTAATTGAAAAGTATAGGTGAAAATAAAATCTATGATACTTACCTTTCCTTGCCTAAAAGTTTCCTGCATTGGTACTAGCTCAGTAGTGCAGCCACTTAATCAAGGAAAAAATCTTTTAGTGGAGTCAAAGGGGTTAGATGTTGTTTGGGAATGAGGATTATCATTCATTTTTGGATATGCTATGTCTGTGAAACATCATCTAAGTGTTGAACATATTAATATGCATTCTAGAAACCAATAGAGAAATTTGAACTTGGAACCTATAAATGGTTGTTAAGTCATGAATATTCAAGTAGTGGCTAAGGAGGAATATCTAAAAAAGACAAGTACTTGAGAAGAGTGTAGCTCTTAGGAAAATAACATGAACTAACAATAGATTATTAGGAGCTTGCTAGAAGACAAATTATGGCAACTATGATAGCTTATGTCATATTCAAATAAGGTTCTTTTATTCAAGAATGGATATTTAGGGGCTGGAGTGAGAGCACAGAGGGTAGGGCATTTGCCTAGTGTGCCGCCTACTGCCGCATGAACGGATTCGATCCCCAGCAACCCATATTGTCTCCCGAGCACCGCAGGACTAATTCCTGAGTGCAGAGCCAGGAGGAACCCCTAAGCATTGCTGGAGTGGCCCCAAAAGCAAAAAAAAATGGATATTTAGTAATGAAGACTAACCATAGAGACCAGAAAAAGGTTAATACAAATCTCCTCTCCTCAGCCTCTCAGTCTCTCCTCATGGTCATGTTATATGAGAAAGCATTCAATGCTGGAGAGAGTGGCTAGACAACTAGATCTTCAAAGGCAGTCAGGCTTCAGATTCACAGAGAAGGGCAAGGGAAGGGGCAATGTTGGTTTTCTCTAAAGAAAGGTTTTCAAAAGACCTGTGTGAGAAGGGATGGCCACTATGGGAGAGGAAGAAGAAGGAAGGAAGGAGGATTTTGCTGTGTAGACAAAAAGATCATCAGGGGATGAGATGATGGGACGAGCATGTGTCTTGTCCACTTAGGAAGGATGAAGGTTGGAAACAAGGAGCTTCAAGTTTTCATAATTCAGATATTCTGACATAGCTGTGAGAGTGTGTGAGATGCCTCTTAAGGCATGAAATGCCTCTATGTCACATTCTGTCTGTGTAGTAATTATCTTTTTTGTAAGTAATAAATGTTATTTAGACAGACATGGGGCAGAGCTTCTACTTGCTCTCCCCTGTGCCCATCCGCTCACAAGGCGCCCAGGAGGGATGGCGGGTTCTAGCCCCGCCCGCCAGCCCAGCAGAGCCTTGCAACAAGCCAGATGACCCCCCCACTCCATGAGGACCTCCATTTTCCACATCCGGACTTCTCTCGTCAGAAGTCCACCCAGCAGACCAGCCTATCAAAGTCCGGCTCACGCGGCCACTTGTGGCCACGCGGTTCATCAATAAATGCTGGACTTAGAGATGACTACAAGAGTATGCTACCTGCACGGCAGACCCTGGCAAGCTACCCGTGTTGTATTTGATATGCCAAATACCAGTAACAATTATAGACCTCATTCTGGAATGGATTGAGGCTCTTTATGTTCCTGGAGCAAGCAGATGCCCTTGGGCTCTACTAGCATGAGACAGGACATATGGAGATATTACTGGGGCCTGCTCGAGGCAAATTGATGATGAACGGGAAGACAGACAGACAAGTAATAAATGTTATACCTTGCACAGTGACAAACGCTTCCCATTTATCTTCTTGTCTTGTTAATTCTACCATATTTTGCTACCCCAATCAACTGCTACATTTTTTCCGGAAATGAAGTATCAAACCTGAGCCTCTGGCATTCAGAGCAGGCACTCTGCACTGCCTCTTAGTCCCCTTCATCTGACTATGGCAAGCTTCACATTTCACTTTTCTTTTTGATTTCTACAGTATCTTAGTTTTCCTATATCTGTGTAAGTAAAATCCTACAGCGGAATTCAGAGAAGTATGAATGGTTTGTTAATATTGATCCAAGATTTCCTTCTTCAAGTTCAGTGTTCTTTTACTACGTAACTGTTCCGTAGGAGAATGGGATCTAAGACTGCAAAAATTTATAAATTACTCCAGAATTGTTTTCTTAACTTGTTTTTTTTTAATTGAGTACTGCAGTTGTGGTTTAGCAGTAATAGAGTGCATTACTCCATTTGTGAGAAAGTATATAAAAAGACACTATACGGTAAGGCTTACTTAGAGCCCGTTTTGATTAACCAGTAATGAAAGCTCTTGTGCCTGGACAGCCAAATTCAGTCTGGAACCTGACTTCGATTAAGACACACGTGCTTCTCAGTTTAATTCAGTGGCAATACAGATTATGAACGGGAATATAACGGATACGGGCAGGATATTAGGAACTAGTGGAGAGATGATTATAAAAAAATAATAATTCTCTATTCTTCCTGGAGAGGCAAAACTACATCATTTTTAAACTGTTCTACGCTGTCATAAAACTTGTACATGTAGAAAATGCCATCAGACACGGAAGAAAAGTAATATACTGATCCTCCTTGGGTAAAAAAAAATGATCAATTCTCCAATGGAAAAAACAAACCTTGGTAAATGCAACCATGAAGCTTATGGTGCCATTAGTTAAATGCCTTTGAACAAGAAACAGGCAAAGATCTCCCCTACAAGGGAAGAGCAGGAAACGCCCTGCCATGGAGACTGCAATGCGCCCTACCCCAACACCTCACGGAAACCCCTCACGAAATGTCAGCCTGTTTTCCTTGAGGATTGCTAAATAAACAATTTCTTGAACTAAATAAAAAAACTCCAAATTATGAAGATCTTTCTTCCACACCCCTAAGCCAGAATACTCGACAACATGAGGCAGGAGTTTTCTTCATTTCCATCCAAATAAAGTGGAAATGGAATTCCTCGCACCTCACAGAGCAATGATCTAGAATTCTGGCAGAGAGGAAGCCGGCAAGCCTGCCACAGCTGATAACAGTGCTAAAAAGTCAATTAGTTCCTAATTAGTTGAGCACCCCTGCTGCTGCGGGCCAAAGGAAAATGCTGGAGGACGGTTTAAAGGGGAAAATTCTCTTAGTAACAATCTGCTAAGGATGTAACAAATGACAAATCTCATCCAGGAGAGAGGATGGAATCCAGAGTTAAAATGCAGAAGGACCGATGGGGCCGAGTCCATCCCCGGGGTCACACCTGTTTGTGCCCGTCTAGGAGGAACTGGCTGAGCCCGGAAGGTACAAGGGCTGGAAGAACAAACTGGGGAGCCATCGAAACGCCAGGGCTGGGGCTGGGGCTGGAGCGATAGCGGGTGGGGCATTTGCCTTGCACGTGGCCGGCCCATGCCAGCCTGGGTTCGATCCCCGGCATCCCATATGGTCCCCCGAGCACCGCCAGGAGTAATTCCTGAGTGCAGAGCCAGGGGTAACCCCTGAGCATTGCTGGATGTGACCCCCCACCCCCAAAAAAGTTAGAAAATGGCAGGGGATGAGTATGAGTTGAAGGGTTCCTCCTGCCAAGAGCCCTCCTCGGCCTTGCAATGAATTTCAAACAAATAAAAAGAACCTGAGGAAAAGAACCTCTTTTGCCTGCTGCACTTGAATGGTAAACACAAGCTAAATGTTCTCATCAAGACTGAGCACGCTTTGGCGTTTATATATAAATTGCAAAAATGATTCATTCTTGACCTGCCCTGGTGCAGCGGTATACAACTCTTCCTGTGAGCATCATTCTGCTTGAAGAATCCAGTTCAACTGCTGATTTTTTGATGTCTGTACATTTTCCATGCGTGAGGCAGTCCTTTGCCATCTTTCTTATCCTTCAGCTTTCATCTTTTATGGCGATTCTTATGGGAAGAATTTATGGATAATATACTCTCACCTCTCTCCATCAACCCCAAGAGGGTCAGAGTATCATCTATGCTGCTGCTACATGTTCTTATCAGAGCTCATGAAAGTACATTGCCATAGTCCACCTATTTATCTGCCTAAAAACCAAGGAACTGTTGGGGCCGGAGCGATAGCCCAGCGGGTAGGGTGTTTGCCTTGCACACGGCCGGCATGCTGGCCCGGGTTCGATCCCCAGCATCCCATGTGGTCCCCTGAGCATCGCCAGGAGTAATTCCTGAGTGCAGAGCCAGGAGTAACCTCTAAGCATTGCCAGGTGTGACCCAAAAAAAGAAAAAAAAAAACCCAAGGGACTGTTATATTTAAATAGCATTTGCATTATCAAGATGAAGCAATTCAGTATATAGCATATTATATGTAGTACAGTAAATAAGACAAAGCTGATAATTCTGTAATATCTAAAATGGAATCACTTTGAAGACTCTAGGTGAACTTTGTGCTGTGGAGACCCTACAAGTGATAGGTCAGGGAAATGGAAATACAGAGTCCAGGGCTCTTTTGACAATTGGTATTTATCTTTGGGCACCTTCTCAAATAATCTTTAAAGTATATAGTGAAATATATAATGTAAGAAATATACCAGTCATATTGAGGTGATTAACACAAGTTTAAAAAACATTAAATTTGATAATAAGTGTAGCAGATCTATAGCTGGTTAGATTTTTAAGTAACAATAAATGTGAAAGATATTTGAAGACATCATCCTTATCAATAAAGTCATATGAAAATATGTCTTCTATTGATGATGGTCTCAAGCAATGCCATTGCTAGTAGGGCCATTGCTTAGATTTGCAATTGAAGAAATAACTGAGTGAAAATAAAAACGTTTTATCCACAATCCAATATCATGCATACCCTACATTCTATCTGTAGATAACCATGATTCAGTGAGCTCCCAATCTGTGAATGTAGGAAAAAATAACCTCTACAATTTAACAACTAATAACAGTTCTTTTCTCATAGAATAGGGATGTCTTCTCCAGTCAGCCTCTGTCAACAATGCCAAACAAAAAAAAAAAAAAAAAAAAACAATGCCAAACAAATAATTACTTTCAGGTTACAGAGGTTTATGAAGGATAATGATGTTCAGTAAACGTAAAGATTGTAATGCAGGAACTAGGAGTTATAATACAGCAGGTAGGGTTCTTACTTTGCAAGTAGCCAACCTGGGATTATCTCCAGTACTGCAAATGGTCCCCCAACACCACCAGGAGTAATCCTTAAGCACAGAGACAGAAGAAAGCCCTGAGCCCTGCTAGGTTGATCCTCCCCCAAAACAGACCAAAAATATTATAGTGCATACTCTTTTACATATATAAAATTTTTCATAAAATATAATACATAATGCCATGATCTAGACAGTATGTGGTAATTTAAAGGTAGTGTTGTTGATAAATAAAATGTGATTTTTGACATATGAAAGGTAATTAAGCAGGATAAGGGTGCGATGGGCAGGTGTTACTTTTTAAGTAAGTGATGCAAATAATGTATTTCAAAAAATGCAAAGAAATAATATGGATTCTCAATCCTAATCACATATATAAGAGATTTTATTTTTTTTGTCTTTTTTTAAGTATTTTATTATACCACCGTGAGATATACAAATAAAAAAGATATACAATTAAAAAGTTCATATTTGGGTTTTGGTCATACAGTGTTTCAGCACCCGTCCCTCCACCTGTGCCCATCTCCCACCACCAACGTCCCCGGTTCCCTCCCCCTTCCCCCATCCCCCTCCGTGGCAGGTTCTTTATTTCTTTCCCTTTCTCTCTCTTTCTCTTTTCCTTCCCTTCCAGACTATGGATTACAGAACATACATTAAGAGGTTGTCACGTGTATCCTTTTGCCTCTATTTAATGCTCAGTTCTAGGTTGGCATTAGTACCCTCGACAATTATTAGCACACTGTTCCATTTTCTGTCTTACCTAACCTCTGACTCCCCACGTTTGCGATAATTTCCACTTTTGACAAGACCTCCTGATATATGTTTCACTTGACCTTGGATATTGGTATCATAATATGTACATATATATTTATGCCATGCAAATAAATGCAGTCATTCTGTATCTGTCTCTCTCCTTCTGGCTAATTTCGCTCAACATAATCTTCTCCATGTCCATCCATTTATAGGCAAATTTTATAACTTCATTTTTCCTAACCGCTGCATAGTATTCCATTGTGTAGATGTACCAAAGCTTCTTTATCCCCGTCATCGATTTTCGGGCACTCTGGTTGCTTCCAGATTCTGGATATTGTTAATAATGCTGCTATGAACATAAAAGTAGGGATGGTGTTTCCGCTGCGTATTTTTGGTTTCCCAGAATAGATTCCCAGGAATGGTATGGCTGGGTTAAATGGGAGTTCAATTTCTAGTCTTTGGAGGAAAGTCCGTATTGTTTTCCAGAAAGGCTGTACCAGCCGGCATTCCCACCAACAATGGATGAGTGTCCCCTTTTCCCCACATCCACGCCAACACTTGTTCTTGCTCTTTTGAATATGTGCCAGTCTCTGTGGAGAAAGGTGGTATCTCATTGTTGTTTTGATTTGCATCTCTCTGATGATTAGTGATGATGAGCATTTTTTCATATGTTTTTTGGCCATTCGAATTTCTTCCTTGCTGAAGTTTCTGTTCATTTCTTCTCCCCATTTTTTGATGGGGTTGTTTGTTTTCTTCTTGTAAAGTTCTACCAGTGCCTGATATATCCTGGATATTAACCCCTTATCAGATGGGTATTGGGTGAATATTCTTTCCCATTCTGTGGACTGCTTTTGTATCTTAGTCACTGTTTCTTTTGAGGTGCAGAAGCTTTTTAGTTTCATGTAGTCCCATATGTTTATCTTTTCTTCTAGTTGTAAAAGCCATTTTTGGAACTGCACCGGACTCGTGAGTTTTCCATCTGTTCTCCTGGCGTCCTCGGAGGTAGAAGAGAACCTCTGTCCTGACACTGTCGGGACCCCGCGGCGTTCCCGACACTTTACTATCATGGAGACACCGTCCAAGTTCCCTTTGGTTGCTGCCGTTTTCTAAGGAAGCGCAAGAATTTGCTGGGATCTCTTCACCAGTAGGGCCGAGATCTCTGCTTTGGTCAAGATGAAGCTTCAAGCCAGAGGGGGAAAATGATGACAACCAATTGTCACTTTGTTTTAGATTGTAGCTCTTTATTCTCAGGAATGTTTGTGCTCATTTCGCTCTGGTATTTTTAAAGTATACCTTTTTCTTTTCCCTTTTATAGTTGCAACAACTATATTAACTTGTCCTGACATAAAACAAACCAAGTAAATGTGTTTGAACATTCTGATATCACTCTTTTCCATCTCATTAATGCCTCTGATCTGAACAAAAAAAAAAGGGGGGATCTTATCACAACAAACTCTCTAGTGGAAGACTGAAATTAGAATTAATCTATGTTTTATATAGTTTGAAAACAAGCCAGAATCATTTTCATAGGTATGTTTTTTGAACATATTATAAAGACATACTCTTTTAAAAAAGTAAAAATTGTATGTTACTCAACTGTGATGACATTTTTTCCTTTGTTAAATTAAAGGTTAATTTATCATCTCTGTCATTTACTAAATGAATTGAAATATAACAATCATTTGAATGAACTATTTTTAACGTGATAAAGTGGTATTCAAGAATTTATTTTATTAATTTTCGTTAATGTCTTTTGTTAAAATGTATTTTATCAATATGAGTTTAGCAATACACTTTCCACCATTACTCATTCTTTTAAGCATTCAACAGTAATACTATTCACCAAAGACCAACACATGCTAGTTATAGTCACATACCCCACCTATCTACTTAACATGTACAAATACACAAATGGTATTTAAGGGCAAGCACATTTTTTTGAGTCTCTTGGATGGCCTAAAGGAACATATTAATATTCTTACCAAATGCTTTGTCATTTTTTAAATATATATTTCTTTTTTATTAAGAAACCATGATTTACACAGCTGATCATAACAGAATTGTTTTAGACATACAATGTTGCAATACCAATCCCTCCACCAGTACCCGTGGTCCCTGCCATCCCTTATCCATGATAAGGGCATGATAAGGACATCCCCCAAGGCATGCATGTACAAAATTTATATCACTTTGTGATTTTAATACACTTTTTATTTCAGAATAATTTTACATTTATAGAAAGTTTTCACAACCAGAGTCCCATTTGCCTCTCACTTTATTTCCTCTGATGTTAACATTTTACAATCCCAGGTGTGTTTGTCAAAACTAAGAAGTCAATATTGATATATTACTATTAGCTTAACTCCCGAATTTATTCTGATTTCAGTAGCTTTACATGAATGGCAATATTTCTCTGTTTCATTATCTAATAAAACTACATTATATTTAGTGACTTTTTTTAAACTTAGGTTTTATAAAGTTTCACCTTTCTTAACTGACTGTTCACTATGTTCCTTTGTACTACTTTTTATTTGGAAATTGCTTTGTAATGCTAACATGCCATGTTTTATCATGGTACAGGCCCCCTAGGCACATCTATGAAGTCAATATGCCCCATTATTTACAACATTACATATTGAAGAAACTGAAAATATTAAAAATAATGCTCACTGTATGTAGAAGTTCTATTCTAACAGAACACATATGCATCAAATTGGGCAACTTTTTTTTAATTGTATCACAACTACCGTACTGTTCATTTAGATTGTTTTATGTACAAAGTTATTGTGCTTTCTTTACTGCTGAAGTGCCCCAAATTCTCCGTCATTGCTCTTCTGTTTCCTCTAGAACATTCCTACTCTCCCTCCTTTCCTCCCCATTGCTTGATAATCTCATTGTTTGTTAAAGTTAGTTTTGCAGTCAAGAGCCAATAATTCATCCTCATTCAATTGTCTATACCTTCATATTGTTTCTTATTAAATATCACAGATATGTGAGATCATAGAATGTGTCTTCTCTGACTTGCCCACGGCAACATGATCACATGTAGTTCCATCTAAGTCACATCAAAGTCATGCAAACCAATAAAAGTTCATCTTTTAATCATAGTTACACAGTCTCCTGTTGTGTATATACGCCTTGGCTGCTTTACCCACTAGTTACTTGTATTTGGCATTGTGATGAATATAGATGTGGAAATTCCTTTTGAATTAATGTTTCTGTGTACTTGGCATAGAGGCCAAGAAGTGGAATTGCTGGATCATGTAGAATAAGCAACACGTTTTCATGGATTTTAAAAAGTCCATTTTAGGTACATTTTTTTCTGAATTGAATCTCATGGAAAATGTTTTAAAATAATGTTCTATTAAAATTTATCTCCTGGTCTGAGAAACTGCATAGCAGATAGGGCACTAACCTTGCACACAACCAACCAAGGTTTGATTCCTAGTACCTGTTTTGGTCCCCCTAAGCCCATCCGAAGTGATCTCTGAGTACAGAGCCAGGAGTAAGCCCTGAGCACAGCTTGGTGTGGCAAAATTAATTAAAAAATAAAATATGATTTATTTTCTATGGTATCTGAATATTTTTGAGGTAGTTTTAGATGGAATATCTTAATTATAGTGCTAATTTAGAGTCTCAAAATGATTTCTTAAGTTATTTTCCAGGGATTTGTGACTTAAATTTATCACTTCAAGTCTTAGTTTCCACTTCAATAAACAACTGACTTGGGGGAGGTGTGGAGGGCTTTTCTTCTTGTATACTCTTAAGCACTTTAAGATTTACCAAAAAAGTGGGTCTTTTATTCTGTGGCCATTTGTAAATGTACATAAGCTATAATAGTCAATGAAATACACATTGTATATGATTAAAGATTACAAAAAAGGAATGGATTATGGCTCTATTGAAAGCACCAAGATATTCCTGAAAGGCTATGAAAATATGCTCTTCCATTAAGAAAAGCACTTATCAATGTTGCCAGTACCAGTAAAAATGGTCTAATCTAAAGCAGACATTTCTTATAAGATATGTGAAGGACATTAGGCTTGATCATATACAACTCCAGGTGGAATGAAACTCACTTTGTAACTCTCATCCACTAACAATACTGCAAAGCTTGGCACCAAGTTCAATGAACAGCCATGATTTTGATTAAAGATATGGGTATAGGGAATTTAGAAAGGTTTGGATTAAGATAGTTTAGCATAAAGAGAAAATTGCTAAAGTATGGGGTCACATGCTAGTGGCTTAAAGTCTTGTTTAGCCCAAATCATGTGTTTTCTTTATTTTGCTATTTTAATTGGCTGCTCTCTTTAGCTTTGGAAGTTTTCACTATATAAATATGGAAGCCCTTCATTTTTTCTAGTTAAATCAGTAAAAACTGTCCTTTGTTTCTGATGGGTCATTATCTATTTCTAAATAGTCCACATTACACAAGGTGATTTTTCGGTCCTCAACTGTCCATCACAAGCTTCTTAGACAGTTATTTTCTTATGTAAAAGAAGCTTTTCCCCGATGCTACCAAAAAAAGAAACTGTCTTTGAACTGACGGTGTTCTTTATTTCCTCTAGTATCTGACTGGAACTGATGATATTTGATCTTGTGACTGATAGCAAGCTGATATAATATTCATTATGGGCACTGTCCTTCTCCTTCGACTTTCACATTGGAAACGGGATGCCAATCCTTTACCTTATCACTTGAAGTAAAGACTTAGTTTTTTCAAGTACAAATGCAATCACTAGATGGTCTTTGTTCAAATTCTCACTCTACTTCTTAGAATGATGTGGCCATAAGCAAGTCGTTTCATTTCTGTATGCCTGCTTCCCTAGCTGAAAAGGAGTCTTAAAGATAGCACCTATCTGCAAGAGTTTTGTAAGGATGCTATGAGTCAGTGAGAGGAAAGTAGCAAGAACACGGCCTGGTACAGATCCTTTACTATATGACAGTTGTTATTGATATTATTATTTTGCTATTGATTAATTTATTATATGTTTTCACATCTTATCCTCACTTAAGACTAGTAAACAGAAATTTACCGTAGTGTTTTTCCTTTACTCATAATGATTTATTTATAAGAAGGTGAGAGATTATATGTTTTAGGGGTACCACATTACATTACTCCAACTAGAGAATGCTAATAACCCTCCACTAGCTCTTTCATTCCACGCCCCAGCCCCCTTCTTAGGTAACCTCAGTTATGTTGTCAGTCTAAGGGTTTGAGTTCAGTGGACATTGTTTCCTTGTTATGTTTCTTTATATATTTGTATTTTTCCTTCTCACTGAGTTTGCTTGGCAGGACACCATTGAGTTACATCTATGCTATAGAAAAAGCAAGATTACGTCTTTTCTTACATCTGAGTGTTATTCCATTGTGTATATAGAACATATCTTATTTATCCACTCATCTATTTTTGGTTACTTGGTTGTTTTCTGATCTTGCTGCTGGAAATAGTGCTACAAAAGTAACATTTTAAAAAGATTCTATTCCTATGTATCTATCTCAAAAGTCTAAAAGCACTATTTCAAATATATAACTTATATATCTATATTTTATTTCAGATATATAAATATCTTTTGAAATAATCTTTTAGTTTCTTGAGAGAGATATAGAAGGAATAGTATTGTGGATGTCATTATAGTTCTATTTTGTTTTGATTTTTTGGTTTTGGGGCCATTACTGGCAATGTTCATGTCTTACTCATGGTTGTGTGCTCAAGGATCACTTCTGGCAACCTCAGGGGCCATATGGAGTTGGGGCGCATGCCCAGGTCAGTCGCATGTAAGGAAAGCACCACATCAGTGATACTATCACTTCAGCTCTATGGTTCTATCTTTTTTAGCTTTGAGCGATATCCATGTGCACTTCATAGAGGTTGAGCCAATGGTTGCTATCAAGTTATTTTTTATTATAATCCTGGTCAGCATGCTTTTCTGTGTCTTTTTATATAGACCATTCTTAATGGTATGAGGTGATGCCATGTTTTTATTTCCCTTTACCTGATTATCATTGATGTTGAGCAATTTTTTAGTATGGTTTTATAGTGGTTGAGTTTTGTGACTGCTTTGTATACTTTAAATATTATACCCCTGTCAGAACTTTTTCACTTACGTTTTGTGACTTTGTGGGACTGCACCCCCTCTAGGGTTTGACAGTGTATTTGTTATTAAAGGAGGTATATAGCTACCATGAATAAAATACATTAAGAAAATACTAGGTCAAGGACTTGGGATATGACTCAGTTGTAAAGCGTATTCCCTGTATACAACAGACCTTGGTTCTATCCCTAGTATTACAACAAGAAAGAAATGATTAGTCTAGGACTTGGCAAACTTATCTGTATGACTAGATTGTAAATATTTTGGCTCTCTGGCCATATGGTTTTTGTGGCAACTACTCAACTCTGCTATTGCTGAGCAAAAGCAATCATGGATGATAAGAATGAATTGACATGGCTGTGTTCCAATAACACATGATTTAGGAATTCTAAAATTAGAATTGTGTATAATTTTTACATATCATGAAATATTCTTTTGATGATTTCAACCCTTTAGAGATGTACACATCCCTCAAATCTTATCATATAACCCATTAGAAAAATAACCTTAGAAGGCAAAATTTGGTTGTCCCTTGATCGATTCCAAACTGTCAATTCCAGTGCTTCCACCATGAAATTCCATCTGGGAAATTTTCTGGAAAGTCAAGCTACTGGGATCTCCTTCAAACCCACTGAATAAAAATCACCATGTGGAAAGTAGTGGAAACTTTACTGTGAAAATACACGTGATTCCCTCCAGTGTGGCTCTAGGGGCCTCACTTGAGAAACTGCACAACTGTCCAGGCAATCAACAGATGAACACCCTACCTGAGAGGGTGTTTTGATGAGTCAACAGAGAGCACGGAACAATGGACCTTCATAAAGTGTCAGCCCAAGTGCCCATTGCTGACCATCCTGCCGCTGCTTCCCACTGGCTTCTCCAGCCAGCCAGAAATCTGAAGGTGACCAGAATGGGGTTCTAAGCTCACGTCCACTGCTGGAATACTGGCCTGCATGTATGCTACAGTCATGTAAGATTTCCGCTCCATCAACTTTACACAGGAGACACAAATGTCCTCAGGGAAGTCCACAGTCCTGGGGTACCCCTCACTGCCTGTAAGGGTGGAATTACTAAAAAGTTCTCTTACTGAAGTGACTGAAAAAATACAACACAGAGAATACTTTTTTATTATCAAAGTTTCTTATTAGAAACAAAACCCACATTTTATTTAACTGTTTTGGGAGGGATGGTGTAGCATGATAAAATTACCCCCCAAAAAGAATGCACATTAGAAAAATCTCATTCTATGTTTTTTTTCAGTGTAAAAATGTCTCTATTATCAGCACATTATTTTTAGTGATAAAACATAAAGATCAGAAAACCACTGAAATGGCCTGGTGAATAAACTTAGAATCTTGCTTACATGAAACATGATGCTTCTCTCTAAAGAATGTGTTTGAGCAATATGTTGCCCTGCAGAACAGATGTTAATATATACCAATGACAGTGACAATAGCAAAAAGCAAAACACTGAGGAATGTGTACATTTCATTTTCACTAGGAAAAAATTGGTGACATTAATCAGGTAGATAAGAAAAAAGAGCAAATGGGATAAAAAGATTACATTATATTAAAACAAATCCCTATTGTTTGACTTTTTATAGAAATCATTTTATTTTTATTTATTTATTTGGGGGGTCACAGTCTGTGGTGCACAGGGTCACTCCTGATGGTTCTTAGGAGATCCAACACACTGCTTCCCACATGCAAGGCAAGTACTTGAACCTCTCTTCTATGTCTCCAGAACATATAGAATTTTTTAAAATAGAAAAAAATAGAGTGAAATTGGAAACAAAAATCCTACTATCCCTTGTGATGTTTTTTAGAATTAGGTGCTATTACCCTGATAAGCGGTCTACTTCTAAAACTCACCAACACAGTCAAAGTAGAAAATATTTAATTCATAATATGACTGTGGTCTCAAAGTGTCACAATTTTAGTCTTGCTAACTCAAGTTAACAGTTCAAGAAGATATTTGAAGTGAAATTTTATGATATAAAGCTCATCCAAAGCCAGAACCCTGATTTTGAATAAACCCCTGTTTTGACTAACCAAAACAGGAAAGGCTTTTTCAGACCTTTATTTTCAATAGAGCATGGTTTTAACAAGAAGACTTTTTTCTCCAATACAAAAAAGTGTCTCTGAAAAGTAATCCATCTAAATTATGATCAGCTCCAGTAAATACTTCTACTTTTCCCAAGTATTTTTCAAAAAAAAGATTGGTAAAAACTATGGAGAACACTGTTACCAAATACCCATCTAAATTATTCTGCCTCATTTGGGTAAAACTGCCATCCTCATATAATTATATTCACACATTAGGGGAGCATATACTTTCCTAAGAAAAAAAATAGATGAAACCAATAAGCCTTTGAAAGAGCCCAAAATTAAATATGCTCAAGTTCAAAGTGAAAGTTTCAAAACAAAAGAAAATTTTTCTATAATTAAATCCATTCATTCACATTCTATTTTTTTGTTTACTACATCAGTGGAGGAGCTAGTAAATTTGCATATGCTATCATCCAAAGGAAGAAAATAATGTTTCTTTGAATTAGGAAAATAAAATAGCTTATAAAAGTTAATTTGGGTGAGCAGGTGGTGGTGAGCGGCAGCAGCGGCGAAAAAAGTTAACTTACTTGCAGTCACACACTAGCAGATGCACAAGCAATGTTTTAACATGAATCTGTTGATGCACTTCACCTTATTTTGTTTTTTGGGCCACGCATGGTGTTGCTGAGAGCTTACTTCAGGTGAGCTCAGGGAACCTTATGGGGCTCCTGGGATTGAACCCAGGTTGGCCACATGCAAGGCAAACTAGCCAAAACACTATTGCTCTGGCCTCTCTGTATGTGTTTTTAAAATATTGCTTCACTGTTTGATAACCTGTTTTACCACATCCTAGTTAGCCCTTGATCTTGGCATTGCTTATGGAATTGCTCTCCTCCTCTGTATAAGCCATTTGCATTTGAATATCCTTATGCTGGAGATTTAGGCCAAAGAGATTTCTTGGTAAACACAAAAGGAGTGTGGAGACAGGTACTTCTAAGTCAGTTTGACTCTAAATTAATGGCTCCTGAATATCCCGTCATATTTTCTAACTATAAGCCCCAGTACCATTTAGATTAGATATATTTCCTTTTATCCACGGGCCTATCTGAGGGACTTGATGGTACCAGGAAGAGAAGTCACTGTAGCTATGATATGGAACCACCTTTAGAGAATCTCAGTTCTATAAAGATTAAAGGGAAGGTGACACTTTAATCTTTGTCTCCCCTAAGACAGCCTGTAAGGACTCACATGTGAAAGGCTTTGAGGGAGAGCAAGAGCACTTCAGAAATTGCCCTGGAGCAGAGTAGATAGGACAAAGGACCTTGTGTGGTATGGAGACATCAATCTAGCATGGGGAATAAAGTTTGAATGATATGACTTGATCTCTTCTCCAGCCCCTCTCCAGGTGTTTGCATGAGAAATTGGTCTAGAAGTCCACAGAATGGGAAAGAGTATTTGCCCAATTATCATGTGAAAAAGGGTTAATATCAAAGATATACAAGACACTAGTAGAATTTTTTTTAATTTAAAAAAATTTTAATATTTTTATGATTTATTTTAAGCACAGTTATCTACAAAGTACAAACTTTTCCACAATACAGTTGCTGGAAAGATTCATCATTCAGCACCAATCCCACCACCAGTGTGCCGCCGACCACCACCAAAGACCTGCATTTCCCTCCCACCCTCCATCCCCTCCTGATGCCTGCTCACTTAGCCAGCATCAATTATGTTGATCCTTACAGCTCAGATAAAGGAACAGTAATAATAAGGTCATGCCTTTCTTTTTTTATGTGGGAGTCTGGCCATTATCTGTTCTTGGATTCACTTTCTGGGTTTCCAGAACATAGTAATTTTCTACTGACAATCCCAGACACACCATCACTACAGCTACTGACACTTATTTCACATTTATCCCAACATCTATTTGAGCTTTTCCTATTCATACACTGAACAATCCATTCTACATTGGTTGTTGGAGTTAATTCTCTAAATACAGTCGATGAACATGGTGTTAGACAAAAGTCAATAGAGATCCTTAAATCTCCATCGTGCCATTTGAGTTCACTGTATAGGAAATTACCGAGGTGTTCCCCCAGACCACACCTCGTGCCCACACACTTTATTTCTAGAAAATGTGATGAGATACTAGTTAGATGAATATACTAGGTTTTGAGATAACACGTGGCGCTCTGTGCCTGCACACCACGGGGGCGGGGCGGGAGGGGGTACATGAGACCTTCCATGTCATGGTCCCAGCCTGTCGCAGTTCTGGGTGGGCCCACCAGGCCTTGCTGGAGGGGATTGAGTTGGGGGAGGGTGCCCCAAATCCACCTCTCCAGGAAGCCTGGTGGATTTTATCACCAGTTGTGCATACCTGGGTTTGGAGACTATTCTGTTGGTGTGGCGCTGTCAAGCTGTGGAGTCTGGATTTTGAAAGTGGCTGCAGTTGTGATGCATGAGGTTTTGGGCCCCTGGGGGTCTGACCAGGAGGCAGGGAAACTGGTAGAACTTTACAAGAAAAAAAAATCCAACCCTATTAAAAAAAATTGGGAGAAGAAATGAACAGAAACTTAGACAAAGAAAAATTCAAATGGCCAAAAGGCATATGAAAAGAAGTGTTCCCATCATTAGTCATCAGGGAGATGTGAATCAAAAGAACAATGAGATATCATCTCACACACACAGAGACTGGCACACATCCAAAAGAGTGAGAACAACCAGTGCTGGTGTGGATGTGGGGAGAAAGGAGACTCTCATTCACTGTTGGGAGTAATGCTGACTGGTCCAGCCCTTCTGGAAATCAAGATGGACATTCCTCCAAAAACTAGATTGAATTCCCACTTGACCCAGAAATACCACTCCTGGGAATATGCCCTGGAGACCCCAAAACACACAGCAGAAACACCATTTGCTCTTTTATATTCATCGCAGCACTATTCACAATAGCCAGAATCTGGAAACAACTGGAGTGCCAGAGAACAGAAGACTGGAATAAAGAAACAATACTCTACACAGTGGAATAATATGCAGCTGTCAAAGAAACAAAGTCATGAAATTTGCCTACAAATGGATGGACATGGAGATCATCATGCTTAGTGAAATTAGGCAGAAGGTAAAGGACAGACATAGAATGATTGAATTTATTTGTGGGATATAAATATATGCCAGAGTTCTATTAACTGTTGAAAAATGGTAATGCCAGATAAGAAATGAGCATCAAATGTAGGCAAAGGGACAAACTAGATAACCCCTAAATGTATGTATGGCAAGCTACAATGGGTAAGAAAACGGGGTGAGAGAGAAAGAAAGAGAGACAGAGGACAGAGAGACAGACAGACAGAGGGGCAGAGACAGAGACAGAGACAGAGAGAGACAGATAGACAAAGAGACAGAGGGGCAGAGATAGAGACAGAGACAGAGAGAGAGGCAAAGTGCCTACCATAGAGGCAGGCTGGGGAAGGGGGAAGGGGTTCAGGGACATTGGTGGTAGGAAATGGGCACTAGTGGAGGGGCGGGTGCTGGAACACTGTATGACTGAAACCTTATCATGAACATCTTTGTAATTTTATATCTCACGGTGGTATAATAAAAAATTTAAAAAAGAAAAGAAAAGAAGGGAGGAAGGAGCAATGCTCTATGTTACCATCTACTAAGAGAGCCTGTTTGACTTTGTGAGGCCCCGCCTACAGGAGTCTTTGGCTTTCTCAGTCAGAGAGACAAAGCACAGGGTCAAGAGGCATGCGCATGTGTGGGGGGATCTCTTGGCCAGTGCACATGGTCAGTAGCACTTGGTCTTTGTGAGTCTATCAGCCGATGTGGTGGCTGCAAAGTGTATTAAACTGTTGGTGTGTTGTGAAATTGGTAGAACTAAAAGACTTTGAATTTTCTATACTGGATTCGTGTCTTTTTGTTCATTAGCATTGGCCCCCTGAGTGTGACCAGGGAACTTGACCAACCCCCAAGATTATTAGGGACTCACATGGCTCCAACATTTCACCAATAAAATGGCTCAAAAGATTATGCCTTTCAAGTGGGGAGGAGAATAAGGAGAAGGGGAAGGGGAAGGAGAAAGGGAAGAGGAAAGGGAAACTGAGGAAGAGGAGGAAAAGGAAAGAGGAGGAGGAGGAAGAAGAAGGAGGCGGAGGAGGAGGAGAGGGAGAAAAGAAGAGGAAGAGGAAGAAGAAGAAAGGCTTGCCATAAAGGGAGGGGGGAAGGGTGCACTATACTGCATGACTGTAACCTAATCATAAACAGTAATTTCCTATCTCAGTGTGATATAATAATTTTTAAATTAAAAAATAGTAAATAAAAAAGATAAAAAAGGTTTAAGCTTCCCGTGTCTGTCATATACACCAGTTTTTCCTACTTTCTTTTTGTATTACTTTTTTTTTTTTTTGCTTTTTGGGTCACACCTGACAATACTCAGGGGTTACTCCTGGCTCTGCACTCAGGAATTATTCCCTGGTGGTGCCTCAGGGGACCTTATGGGATGCCGGGGATCGAACCCGGTTGGCCGCATGCAAGGCAAACGCCCTACCAGCTGAACTATCGCTCTGGCCCTCCCTACTTTCTTCTTTTATATTGACTTCTTTCTCAAGACAATCTGGCCTTGCACATGATTTCTACATATCACCCCCACCTCTGCTAACCAGACCACACTGACCTACTGATGCCAGGACACTAGCTGATATTTAGTAACTTCTTGTACCTGATTCTGTTGACATTGCAGAATGTTACTTTTCTTCTCCGATAGTTATTAACAGAGTACTTCAGTTGATCCCTACTGGATTAGCTTTTGAATCTGATATATTTTCTGAACTAATTACTATGGATTGGATCAACTGCGGTACTTACTTCCCCTGAAATGGGCAGCAGGGGGACAGGCATTTTGTATAAATGTCTTAGAGTGGAAGTGAGAACTTGCAGAAAGAAATCAGATGGTCACACCAGAAGAGAGAAGGGACAGCAAGAAGATGACTTAGGTAAGTCTACTACAGTCTTAGCAACTTCTGTTGATCCCAGATACTAAATAGAGGCTATGTGTGGAAGTGATTCAGAAACCGAATACCCATCTGACAAGGGGTTAATATCCAGGATATATCAGGCACTGGTAGCACTCCACAAGAAAAAAACAGCCAACCCCATCAAAAAAATGGGGAGAAGAAATGAACAGAAGCTTCCAAAAAAGAAGAAATTTGAATGGCCAAAAGGCATATGAAAAAGTGTTCTTCATCTTTAATCATCAGGGAGATGCAAATCAAAACAACAATGAGGTACCATCTCACACCACAGAGACTGGCACACATACAAAACAGCAAGAACAACTGGTGCTGGCGTGGATGTGGGGGAAAAAGGGACTCTGATCCACTGTTGGTGGGAGTGCCGACTGGTCCAGCCCTTTTGGAAAACTAGATATTGAGCTCCCATTTGATCCAGCAAGAGCACTCCTGGGAATATACCCTAGAGACCGAAAAACACATAGCAGAAACACTATCTGTACTTCTTTATTCATCTCTGCGCTATTCACTATAGCTAGAATCTGGAAACAACCTAAATGCCCGAGAACGGAGGACTGGCTAAAGAAACTGTGGTTCATCTACACTATGGAATACTATGCAGCTGTCAGAAAAGATGAAATTATGAAATTTACCTGCAAATGGATGGACATGGAGACTATCATGCTGAGTGAAATTAATCAGAAGGGAAAGGACAGATATAGAATGACTGCATTCATTAATCGGATATAAATAGATACCAGTGTTTTAATAAATATGGGGAAATGGTAATGGTAAATTAAAACTCACCATTGAATATACACAAAGAGACTTAAGTGATAAACTCTAAATATCTGCAGGGCTAGCCACAATGTGTAAAAGAAGAGGGAGAGAGATGCAGAGACAGAGAGAGAGACAGAGAGAGAAAGAGAGGAAACTGGGGTACCTGCTATTAAGGCAGCATGGGGGTGGGCGGGAGGGGTGGGGTACATTGGTGGTGGAAATAGGGCACTGGTGGAGGGATGGGTGCTGGAATACTGTATTACCAAGAACCAATTATGAACACCTTTGTAATTGTATGTTTCACGGTGGTATAATAAAAAAAAAAAAAAAAAATAAAAAAAAAAAAAAAAAAAAAAAAGAAAAGGCCAGATGTCAGAGGCACTTTCAGAGATTTTTATTAGCTAATATTTTCCAGAAGCCTTTGAAAAGACAAAGGGACCAGTTTGACTGTTCTTTTTTATTTGCTAGTTTATAGCTGAGGACTGATCATCTTTTGAGTATAAGTTAGAGGGAAACTCACGTGAGTGTGATATTGTAATTAAATATTTATTTGGTCTTTAAACCTGTTTATCACTCCCTTGCAATTTCGTGAGTGATAAAACCAATAAAGATGACTCTAATGTATATAACAAATTCTTCTCACCTGAGTTCATATTAATGAGGTGACTCTTGGGGGAAAAAAACTGAGAATGGAGCTTGGTTGCTAGGGAATCAAAAAGTTTTGTTTCCTTTGACTCTTAAGCAGGGAGAGGGATGAAGGAAGAATGCCAAAGCCTAATGATTCATTAGTGAAACATTCATAAAAATTCAGAAGGGCAAGAGCGATAGTCCAGAGAGTAGAAAATTTGCCTTGCACAGGGCTAACCTGGGGTTGATCCTCGGCATCCCATATGGTCCTCTGAACACTGCCAGGAGTGATTCTTAAGTGTAGAGCCATGAGTAACCCTGAGCATTACCAGGTGTGGCTCCCCACAAAAAATGATCAGAGAAATGGGGTTCAGAGAGCTGCTAGGGTAGAGAACACAGGGGGAGTTGAGATTGGTTCTCTGTAAGAATATGGATCCTTCAGAACCTTCTCAGATCCTGTGGCTGTGGGACCCTACCATCCGACTATTCTTTGAGTTATGCCCTTTAATGAGAAGCCTGTGAGCTAGCAAGTAAATTATTTCTCTAAATTCTATGATCTGCTCCAGCAAACTGACCTGGCACAAGGAGGAGGGGGCGATTTGTCAGAATCTCCATTTCAACCAGTAGTTGCAGCTGAGAGTTGAAGTACAAGTGACACAGTATGTTGGCCTCTAAAGGATGTGAGCTGACTTGGGGGACCAGCCTCCTGATAAAGGGGGTGATTTCTCTTAGGGACCAGCCTCCTGATTAAAGGGGGTGAGTTGTCTCAGGAACCAACCTCCTGAGCCTGTGGATTATGTGCTATTCCCCATACTTATTGCCAATCTGAGTTGAATTCCAGGACACCCAGAAGCTGTCAGAACATCACTGAATGGTAAGGAAACTCACCCCACCCCTGACACCCACTGCATACACAAGTGAGATTTGGTGACTTGAAAGAACCTTTTAGAAAAAAGAATGAATTGAATCAATGTTTGATGTTTGTGTACTAAAAATGCAGCTCTTACCATTCCTTTATTTTAAACTAAGTCAATAAAAGAAGTTAAAAAATAGGGAGCAGAGAGATAGTTCAGGGGTAAAGTGGTTTCTGTGCACACAGCTGATCTTGTTTGATCTCTGGCACCGCATATGGCTTGGAGCACCACCAGGGAGTAAGCCCTGAGAACAACTGGGGTGGCCCAAACTACCTCCTTACCACAAAAGTAAAAATAACTTTTGAGACCACAGTATAGTATGTGCCATCAATACATGAAATTATAGATTGGAAAGCAAACTAAAGGAGCAAGAACAGAGCTTCAGGCCAGCAGGATAACAAGCATGTGATGCGTTACTTTTTGTGACTTCTCAAGTATCTGTGGTGCTGAAAATCTTTATATCCTAATATAGTTTCCCTTTAAGTATTGACAACTGCCAACTTTGCTAATTTTAGTACTGCTATTAGTATATCTTCTTTATTTCTGATGGTCTTCATTTGCTTTGCCTGTGTGAGAAATAAATGTGGAAAAATATCAAAAATGAAACTAAGCAGAGTAAGAAAGAATTCTGGACACAGAAAGGTTGTGAAACCCCTGTTCTTCAGAACTGCAGAACTTTATAGCTGATGAAGCAACATGGGCTTTCAAAGAAAAAATGAGAGAATGACATTTGGGACAGCAGTTATTCAGTTTGCAGATATCTATGAATATGCATATTTATAGAGTGTGAATTCTTATTCTAAAACTGTTGGGGAAAGAAATTGAAAAGAGTGTTTAAGTAACAGTGAAAAAATTGTTCTGTAGTCTATTAGCTATTAGCAACAGAAAGTATTTCTGGTCTTATATTTAAACAGAAATGACATGTATTAAAAGCATGACATTCAGCTCAGAGAAGCACTGTCGAGCTAGAAAATCGGGCTTACAATGGTGGCAGAAAACACATTGTAAGAGAGGTGTGACAGATGACTGTCACTGTCATCACAAAAATCTTGACCTGGCTGGACAATGGGCATTATTACCACATGTGTCTTGTGGTCCATTTTACACATCCTCAGTGAAAACACAAGTCCACGTAGAGTCCATGCATGTGGCAATACATTTCTGCTCTGACATGACTAGGGAGTGCCTTGGTTTTTTTTCCAAGGTAGAGCCAAATTTTATCAAGACAAATTATAAATATTCTTTCTGAAATACTATAATCATGGACTGATCTTACAGAGCTTCTAATTCAATAAGACTCATTTCACAAAGCAAACACATTTCAGAGATGGAAGGAGAGACTGTTTCTTCTGTTCTATTAGAAGAGTGTTTCGGTGGCAGACAATGGGTTGAAAGGTGTCCTCCCTTCAGGAGCCTGGAGTGATTGACTATCACTCTTTCCTACGTGACATGTAGTGTGTCTCCTTTCCACCTTCATGCTTTTCTTTTTTTTAAATATTTTATTATACCATTGTGAAATATACAATTACAGAGATATACAATTAAAAAGTTCATATTTGGGTTTTGATCATACTGTGTTCCAGCACCCATCCCGCCACCAGTGCCCATCTCCCACCACCAATGCCCCCAGTTCCCTCCCACCTCCTCCAGCCCTCCTCCATGGCAGGTTCTTTATTTCTTTCCCTTTCTCTCTCTTTCTCTTTTCCTTCCCTTCCAGACTATGGATTATAGACCATACATTAAAGGGTTGTCATGTGTATCTTTTGCCTGTATTTAATGCTCAGCTCTAGGTTGGTATTAGTACTTTCGACAATTGTTACAAGTGCCTTGGTTTTAAGAGCGTTTCTGAAAGCCTTGTCCCTCATCCTCTGCATGAGTTCCTGTGCCCTGAGCCTCTGCAATATGCCCCTTCACCTGCTCTCTGGTGAGCCCCAGGTCAAGCTTTCCACCTAAATCTGAATCATGGCCGTCCTCTATGGTTCTACAAAATCAGCTGGACACAGACCACTAATTTTTTAATGTTATTTTGATTTCAAAGTTGTTATTTTTCATGTAAAAATAGTCTTGCAGAGAAATGAAAAAGAATACTAATCATGTTGATAGCATAATGTATTCAGAATTTTTAACCTAACCAACCTAAGAAAACACCATCCACAAAACGCCTGTTACTTGACTTTTATTCTTTCATTCCTACTCAGTAGGTTTTAGGTTTACTTCTTTTCCAATCTAGTTACTACCTTGAATCTATGATTTTACTAATTGCTTTTTAGTAACTAAGTCCTACAGATTCATAAACCCACAAACCAATTTATCATTTCAAAATTCATTATTGTTATAATAAATTTGAACTTGACTTCCAGAGAATATCTTCTTGTATTCCTGTTCCCATTGGCCTGCGCTTACTTTTAGTTAGCTACTTACATTTTTAGAAGGTTTCTGGAAGGAGATAGTGGAAAGAGGAAAGGTGTTTCCAACAGGTATTAGCGTGTAAGCCCACTGCAACTCCTCAGAAAGCAGGGGCCTAGGAGCTGCTGCTGGCGCCTTCTCACAAAGGAACATGTTTTGGATCTCTGGGGACACCCTGCAGAATTCAGATGCATCCTCTTTCTGTGATCTGGGCCCCATCTTTGACCTGACTCCATCCTTCTCTCTTCCTCCTTGTTATCATCACTTATGCCCTATCTCTTCATCCTGGCAAACCATGTACTTGAGGGAATTCTATTGAAAACAACCTCAGAGCATAACCTTAGTGGCTATATGTGGTCCCCTTAGGCTGTTTATTTTTAACAGTTAGAGGGAAAGCAGGTGCAAATGCTCTCCAGGGCAGCACTCTGATCAGCTCTTTTCACTTCCTTCAGCATGAGGTACAGGGTTCACTATCTTGCTTTCTGCAGCCCAGTGAAGCCTCCTCCCCTTCCTCGCTCAGCCTGATGTCAGAGGGCAGCAGTACACAAGGCTCCTTAAAGGGCACACAGCTCTCCCTTAAAAAGACTCCTGTCAAGTTCTATCCCAAATCCTAAGTCTACTGGACCTTTTATAGCTAGGCTCTGATTGATGGACCCCTAACTATTGAATGGGAAGAACAACACTTACTGTGTTGCTTTTTTATTTTGTAGGGCAAAAGGGATCATTTCAAGGAATGTATTTTCTTTGTAAATTTGAATCTGAGAGCCTAATACATATATAGAATTTTTTTTTTTTTGCATTTTTAGGTCACACCTGGTGATGCTCAGGGGGTTACTCCTGGCTCTGTACTCAGGAATTACTTCTAGCATTGCTCAGGGGACCATATGGGATGCTGAGGATTGAACATGGGTTGGCTGCATGCAAGGCAAATGCCCTACCCACTGTGTTATTGCTCCTGGCCCTTATTTTATATCTCTTGTAACTGGTGTATTTATCAAGGACAGCAGATAAGTAATGAATTATAAACCATAAGATATGATAAGAATTCAAAATCTGCCACTGACATGCATGCCCCACTGCGTTTGAGTTAACTAGTTTGTTGTGCAGAAGAATCAACCTCCAAACATTACCAAAAATGTGTGATTTTCTGCAGGAGCAGGGCTGGGAGTGTTGTTATTGCTGACGAGTTGAGACAGCACAAATTTGGGTCCTTATATTTGGTGACTACTCAGAAGCTTTCCTTTGTTGAACGATACCTCACCATGCTTGTGGAAAGATCAGAATTGCATATGTCAAACTATCTGCTACATTTACATGAAAAGTAATAAACATGTATTGACCTCAATATTAGTTCCAGGCACTCTCTTATGTGCTTCATTAAGATTGTCTTATTCTCCCCACATTAAAACACAGAGTTAGAATCTCCCCATTTTACATATGAGAGAGAAAAGTCCTGGAAGAAAACACTGAGGACACAAGATCTTGTTTGTCTTCATGCCTCTATTGCCTAGTTCTCAGTGTGTGTTAACTCGTTTCCTAGGCCCAGATCATGGTTATTTCTCATTCATAGAATAGGAAGAAAAACACTTAGCCAATTGCTTTTTATTCTTGAAGGGTCAAAGGAGACAAAAGCAGGGTAAGCGCTTGTAATACTCACAGAGTGAACTGTGCACTCAGAGATCATCACACTGTCTCATGCCTATTTCATTAAAGCAGCCACAGTTCATCTTCAACCAGGTGTCACATGCCAAAGAGCACAGAGAGAGAGAGAAAGAGAGAGAGCTGTATGCATGCACAAAGAGAAACTGTGTCCTGAAAATTATTTAAAGAAAAGAAAAGGAAATTTGGAAGAATCTTTTAAACACACTCATGCACACATCAACTCAAAAATAGTGTTGTCAAACTGGGAACCATTTGGGATACTTTTCTTACTCTTGAGAGCTATTATAAAGCTGGAAAATGAGAGCCAGGTGGAGGGAAAGTGAGTAAGGCCACAATAGACAGAGGGAAAAGCACAAACTCACCAATTTGGGGAATGTGAGCAGAATAATACAGAAAACTATTTTCAAATCCACTCAGAAACTGACCAGAGATTCTAAGATAGGAGTGGATATTTGCAAAACACAACAGCTGCTGCATTCCTCAGTCTAGAAGAGAAATAATGGAAACTTTCTTTTCTCTTTTCCAACAAGACAAAACAAAAGCAGAGCTGATGTAATTAATGAACAAAAGATGGTTATTTGAAAGAAGGAAGGCACTGAACCACAGAGTGGAAATGAGGTACACATTTAGGGACAATTCATTACTTATCTGCGCTTCTCTTTACACACACCGTATACTGATAATATTTCTCTCTCAAGGAGAATACCAAACCCGATTGTAAGAATTCCAGCATGACTAGTTAGAGGCGATATATGCAGTGGAGAGATGGAGTTATTCCTTGAATATCAATTAACATAGTAATTCCAAATTGAAGACTCTTACAATTGAACTTGTCAACTTAATGGATCTGTTTTCAAATTCCCTTTAATAGCCCTTCTGTGACTGTAATATCTACTTTTCCAGACATCCTAAGTAGAAGAACCATTATGGACAATGTATGTGCATTCCCCTAAGGAGAGCATATGGAGGAAAAAGAAGATTGCCAAATTTAGCAGCTCTGGAGAGAGTGTTTTTGAATTAAAGTTGAGTCTACGGGATTACAGTTCACTTATGACTGGCAAAACATATCTTCCCAATTCTGAAAGATAAATTCCACTGATGTACATGTGAATTTCACAAGTGTTTCTCAAAATTCATAGGAAAAACTCATTTCTACAAAATTCAAGAGTTCTATAACTCTGGGAATTATAAGATGTCACATGTTATTTTGGCTGCATTCTTACTTTTGAATAGGAGATTTGGGAAGTGCTATACCAAGACCGACAAGAGAAAATTCAGTTCAAAAGTTTTGCCCCAGAACATTCTAGGGTAAAACTAGCAATTTTCAAATGAGTTAAAAAAATTCATTTGAAAAACTCTTAAAAATAGAAAGTGGGCCAGAGACTGACTATACTATTTTATATCTTAAAGATAAGTAAAATTTCAGGGTATCGGGAAGTGGGAAGCAGAGCATTTTCAAAATTTTCTTTTGCTTGGGTGGTTTCAATGTTATTTTACTTTTTGTTTTATTTTAGTATTATTGTATTTATAAACAAAAGATAATTGACAGCATACAAAGTTTTGGTAAAATATATAGGACTTTAATGTACTTAGTTAGATACATGAAAAATCATCTCAGTTAATTTAGTGTTTTAATTTCACTGTGGACCACTGAGAACATTGTGGCAAACCAAAGTTAGTCTGCAGATCATCAATTGCTAACCTAGTCCAATTTGTTTCATTAACACAAGCAATTTTTCTACTGTAAGCAACCATTACAATCTAAATCAAAACCTTCCAAAAGCTAACAAGAAAGTAAACTCCAGTAACTTAGGATGGAAACATTATACTTTCTCCTTTCATTTATTGGAAAACAGAGCTTTTTTTTAAAAAAAAAATTCTATACTCATTTGTTCAGTAAATTTCTTGCAATATACTTTATTTTTACTTCCATTTTCAAGCACTTGTTATAGCTGGAACTTTACCCATCTTTGAATAGCTTTTAAAAAAATCACTAATATATCTTGAAACATCCAATTTACATTCAGAGACATTAAGTTTAGCTGCCTCTTTTTAAATCATGACTAAGAAAAGTTTTCACACTCATTCTTATATACAGGTCAGATCAAACCATGAGCTCCAAATGGCTAACAAAACTGCTTAACCTTTAAAAAATGCTTGTCATTGTTCTCTCTTAATTTAAATGTCACTTACAATTCTTATAATTCAGTGATTTTTAATCACGATCACGATCTTCCCGTTCATCATCTATTTGCTAGAGCGGGCACCAGTAATATCTCCATATGTCCTGTCTCATGCTAGTAGAACCCAAGGCATCCGCTTGCTCCAGGAACATAAAGAGCCTCAAACCATTATATTAGGTCACGGAATGACCTAATATAAATGTTACTGGTATTTGTCATATCAAATACAACACGAGCAGCTTGCCAGGCTTGCCGTGAGGGTGGCATACTGTTGTAGTCACCTCTAAATAAAGCATTTGCTGATGATAGTCTGGTCTGCTGGTGGAATTGTGATGAGAGGGAAGTCCAAATGTGGAAAATGGCGAACCCCATGGAGTAGGGGTGGGGAGTCATCTGGCTTGTTGTGAGGCTCTGCTGGGGTGGCAGGCCAGGGCTAGAACCTGCCATGCCGCCCGGTGCCTCATGAGCGGCTGGGCACAGGGAGAGCAAGTAGCAGCTCTGCCCCCCCATGTCTGAGAGTCTCTAGTTCAGCATACCTAGGCCCAGGTATGCTGATTTTTAATATAGAGAATATTTTAAATTGGAATTTTCTATATCATAACAAATTTAATATTAATAGTAGCAGGGTAACCGCTCATTGAAAATTAAAGACAAGTTTGAAAATTGATTCTTGACCTGTAATAAATTTTGAAAATTTAGATTTGAGAGACCTGTTTCAAACAAACTTTGTTCTTTTCCTATCTGTTTGAAAAATAACATTATTCCTCTGGCACCATAGGAGGAAAAACTAATTTAGTGTTCCTTCTGCCAAGACCAAAGGGTAATCTTGCGTATTCCATTCTTGAAGGACATGGCAAGAATGTTTTGTTTAATTTGATTTTTCCTTACTTGGTTTCTCTAAAACCAACCCATGCATGCTTAAATATTAACCAACCAAGCTAAGTCTTAAAATCATAAACCCTGTAATCTACAGACCAAACATAATTTTTTTTAATGGGAAATTAAATATCCTGGAAAGTAAGATTAGGGAAGTATTTATGAAGGAACTTGCACTTTCTCTTTCTGGTGTCACTTCAAGGGTATTTGATAATTTTTAGATATATTTTATTTCTTTTCTATTAAATAAACATTGATCAAGCACAGTTTTTGAAATGTGAATTGTACTTTTGACTTTCTCTAGCAACTATGCTTTTATTCCGAGAAAGTAAATAAAACACAGATGGGAGGTGGGGATATTAACCCAAAACACATTTCTCGAACTAAAGAAACGATTGAATGTAGAACTTGAAACTGCATTAAAACCAGCAGAGATACGTTTTCTTAAACATTGTTTACTTTTCAGTTCACGCTGCTAATTTTTCTCTGAGCGTCCTACAGGCATGGCTGCAGTGTGCGGACATCTCTGACTTTGCCTTCGTTATCAGGAAACCAGTAGAGGTCGCCATTTACCGTGTTGAGGCGTTTTAGAGGCAGGAGGAGTTCTGAATGCGCTATTGGTTAGTGAAAATGCAGGAGGGTCAGAAGTTTTCAATATGAAGTTTTCCCTTTGGAAGTTTTGCATAATTGAAACAACATTCAAGTAAGAGAAAAAGTATAAATAAAAATAACAGATACAAGATGTTGATGTTATAGAACTTAAAAAAATCTGGAAAATGAAATAAAAAAATTTTAGTTGACTTAGCTCATGCAAATATTCTTTATGTCAAAATGCTGGAGCAAAAGTCTCAATAAATTATCAAATTCAAAAATAGTAAAATTTCTATATCTGTAAAAACAGTGTGTGGTCACTTTTTACTACTACTACTACTACTACTACTACTACTACTACTATTACTATTACTACTACTACGAATCCTTAAAATTCTCAAATATTTGAGGGGGTAGGGAGGTGGATATCCTTAAATGTTTGCTTTTGTCCTGACTTATTTTATGACTTTCATTTGAATATCGTGCTTTTGTTAATATAATTATTTTATCAACTATACAATAAATGAAGTTTGTCTTTTGTAACGTTAGTTTAACTAGTGGCTCTGAGACTACTGTAGACTTGATATAGTAATTATTGCTGCTAGGTTTCCCAAAAAATACAATGTTTAATTTTGATGGTATGATTTTTATAAATAAGAAAGGACATTATATTTTGGAGACTTCTTGAAATAGGCTTCTTCAAAAAATAAACAATCTTCCCTTGGGGTGGGTGAGATAGTACAGTAGGTAAGAACTTGACTTGCATGTAGCCCGCCCAGGTTTGATTCCTAGCAACTCATATAGTTCCTGAATCCAAAGCCAGTAGTAAGGATTGAACACAGCCGTGAGGTCCCAAAAACTATTAAATAAAATTAAGAATATTCCCTTTGGGAAAGAATTAGCTTAAATTAAGCCTGACAATTTTGGAATGAACAAATGTAGACAGTCTAGATAGATAATAGATAGAATAGATAGGTAGATAGACTAGATAGATGATAGATAGATAGATAGATAGATAGATAGATAGATAGATAGATAGATAGATAGATAGATAGATAGATAGATAGATAGATAGATAGATAGATAGATAGATAGATAGATAGATAGATAGATAGATAGATAGATAGATAGATAGATAGATAGATAGATAGATAGATAGATAGATAGATAGATAGATAGATGATAGATAGATAGATAGATAGATAGATAGATAGAAGATGATAGATAGATAGATAGATAGGATAGATAGATAGATAGATAGGTAGATACATAGGTAGATACATAGGTAGATACATAGATACATAGCTACATAGCTACATAGATACATAGATATATACATAGATAAATACATAGATAGACATAGATAAATACATAGATAGACATAGATAAATACATAGATAGACATAGATAAATACATAGATAGAAACATAGATAGATAGATAGATGGACAGATAGATGGACAGATAGATGACTGGCAGACAGACATGCACCTCAAACTAAGGAAAGCATTTCTTATAAAACTTGTTCTTTAAAATAATTATTTCATAAATTAGAAGAATTACTACACTATTAATATTAAAACGGGTCAGTTGCATGGTGAGAATGTACTAGAGAATTAAAATCTGTTTGAGAAGTTGTACTAAACTTCTTAGAAAGATTAATTTCAATTATTTAAAATTTTTTAAGTCATCGTAGTATTGCATTAAAATATGTCATAGTAGGATAATGTTACTTGGTATGATAATTTAGTAAACATTTTGGTGGCTTAACATAGTCATTCATACCAAATTCATGGACTGCTATTCTACTCTGTAATTGGCCGAGTGACTTCCCTTAATTGAAGATAATTTATCTTATAGCTTTGATATTTCTAGGGCCTTGAAGTATCTTTCTTCAGATAGAGAAAGAAAGAACAGAGAATGTCCAACTACAACCTAATTTCCTTTAACTTGGAAATGGCCACTTCTGTGATATTGATAAGAATAAGTCATAGTTTCTTTACTGATTTAGGGAGGAATGGAAGAACAAACTTAATAACAACTGCATTTTTGTCCACTATTCATTCTTCTCACTACCAATCCTTTGTGAATATCTATTTAAAAACTTGTTGCCTCTTCAAGTAAGTCAATTCAATTACACTAACTAATGCCATCCCACTCAGAATCAGAGGTGCAGGGTGTAAGATCTTCTATAACAGGTATAGGTCAGTTACATGGCTTGCTCTTACCAGTGGGATGTTAGCAGACAAGATGTAAGCAGATTTTTCTCTACTTGGGAACATGCTCAGCACTAGTTTAGACAAGAATGTGAGACCCATGCAGCAGAAATGAGGCACACTAAAGGCATCCTATAATAGTTGACTACCTAGAGATATAGGATGAATTTGAGCCAAATTGAATGCTCTTGATTACACCTTTACTGACTCTCGACACATTAGTGATGAATACTGAATGATGTATAACACATATTTTTATAACTGCATATTATAGTAAAAGATAAAATTGTATTTAAACTATGATTTCAAAGTTTAGTGGAAAGAGACTTTCTTTAAGTGATCCAGGGATAAAACCCAGGATCCCACACATGAAGATCAAGTATGTGAAACCTTTTTGGTTTTTGGTTTTTGGAGTCACACCTCATGATGCTCAGGGGTTACTCTTGGCTCTGCACTCTGGAATTACTCCTGATGCTCAGGGGATCATATGGGATGCTGGGTACTGAACCCAGGTTGGCCACATTCAAGGCAAACACTCTACCCACTGTATTATTATTATTATTACTAATTTTATTTTTTTTTTGCTTTTTGGGTCACACTTAGTGATGCTCAAGGGTTACTTCTGGCTAGCACTCAGGAATTACTCCTGACAGTACTCTGGGGACCATATGGGATTCAGGAATGCAGGCTACAACATTCAGGGCTACAACCCTGGTAGGCTGTGTGCAAGGCGAATGCCCTTCCCATTGTACTGTTGCTCCAACTCCCCTCTGTGCTATTGCTCCAGCCCTGAAAACTTTATTTTTATGAGGGCCATGTCTAGTGGTTTCTGGGTCTTAGGGATTCTTAGGCTCTATCAGCTACTTAGAGTTCCATACCTAAGATCATGCAGTGTCAGAGATCCAGTGAATGGCTCGGTAGTTAGGAATCAAATGCTCTATGGCTTGAGCTATCTCCCATCATTTTTGTTACGATTTCTGTCTGTTGTCTACATGAATTAGAATACTGTCCTTTCTCAAATTGAAGAAATTAATTATGTGAAAGGGTTACTTCTGAGAAAAGTAATTAATTAAATTAATTACTTTCTCAAATTAGTATTCAAACTTTACTGAGCTTTTACATAATACTTAACGTGTTTTTCATTTTTAGAGAATGTAGTGTTAGTCTTCAGGCTAACAAAGCTCAACACCAAAAACTATGAAAAATTACAACAAAAATGAGAGTAGGCTGGAGAAATAGTACAGTGGGTTATGGACCTGCCTTGCATTCAAGCAAGCCAAGTTCAATCCCTGGCACAATCTTTAATAATTCCCTACATTTTTCTAGTAATGATCCATGAGCATAGCACCAGGAGAAAGACCTGCACACTGCCAGGTATGCCCAAAAACAAAATAAAGGGGGAGAGGTGAGGAAGAAGAGGATATGCACAGACACTTCCCCTCAGAGGGCATAAAGATAGCCAGTAGGCGTGAAAGTGTTCTTCATTTATTATGAGGAAAGAACATGTAAAAACAATAAAATATCATCTCATACCAGTTATATTAAAAATTCATATTAAAAATGTCATAATAAATGTCATATTTAAAAACAAGACTGGAAGCAACCAGTGTTGAGGTTGCAGTGGAAAAAAAACACCTTATTCACTGTTGGTGGGAATGTCATTCTGTCCAGTCTCTATGGAAAAACTGTACAGATATTCTTCCAAAAATTAGGAACAGAGTTGCCAGATGACTAAATGTTTCCAAAGTTTGGCATCAATTCCCAAACCAAAATATTCATTTGAAAAGATATTAGTACACCTTTGTTCATTGCAGCACTTAGTGCGATAACCAGTATTGAGCTGGACACTAATGTACCAAATAGGAAAGTAGATGAAGAGGTGTGGTGCATATATAGACAACAGATTACTAATTGACCTATAAAGATAAAGTATTATAGTTTGATGCATCATGGATGAAACTGAAGGGTATTTTGTTAAGTGAAATGAGTCAGAGGAAACAGAACAAATGCCAGATGATCTCACTCATTTATAGTAGAGAGACAAAACTAGGGAGTGGACAATATTGAGGATGTCCCATCATTGACTATAGATACCAAATCTCTTATTGAATGAAGTGGACTAGAAATGACATAGGCACAGTGGTGGATGGTCTAGGATAGTTTGGCTGTAATGCAGTACAGTAACTTGGCACATTCATAGCATAGGCAACAACACTATTGTAACAGTGTTTCCTAAACTTTAATGAGTCAATTTTTTAAAATAAAAGTGCTTTCACATTCAAAACAGCAAGAACAATCGGTGCTGGCATGGATGCAGGGAAAAGGGACTCTCATCCACTGTTGGTGGGAGTGCCGATTGGTCCAGTCCTTTTGGAAAACAATATGGACATTCCTCTGAAAACTAGATATTGAGCTCCCATTTGATCCAGCAATACCCCTCTTGGGAATATACCCGGGAGACCCCAAAACACATAGCAGACACACTATCTGTACTTCTTTATTCATCACAGCACTATTCACAATAGCTGGAATCTGGAAACAGCCTAAGTGCCCAAGAACAGAGGACTGGCTAAAGAAACTGTGGTACATCTACACAATGGAATACTATGCAGCTGTCAGAAAATACGAAATTATGAAATTTACCTGCAAATGGATGGACATGGAGACTATCATGCTGAGTGAAATTAGTCAGAAGGAATAGGACAGATATAGAATGATTACATTCATTAATGGGATATAAACATATACCAGTGTTTTACTAAGTTTGGGAAATGGTAATGTCAGACTAGAACTCACCATTGAATATACACAAAGAGACTTAAATGATAAACCCTAAATATCTGCAGGGCTAGCAGCAATGTGTAAAAGAAGAGGGAGAGAGATGCAGAGACAGAGACAAAGAGAGAGACAGAGAAAGAGAAGAAAAGGGGTACCTGCTGTTGAGGCAGCCTGAGGGTGGGCGGGAGGGGTGGGGTACATTGGTGGTGGAAATGGGGCACTGGTGGAGGGATGGGTGCTGGAATACTGTATTACCGGAGAACCAATTATGAATACCTTTGTAATTGCATATCTCATGGTGGTATAATAAAAAATTTTAAAAAAATAAAGTGCTTTGAATTATGTCAAACTAATCCCAAGTAACTTTTTTTTTTTTTACAGCTGGAGGCCGCGGGCACCTCGCGTCTCAGTTTATTTATTTTTTTTTCCGATTTTATTTTATTTTATTATTTTCCCCCCCCCCCCCAAATATTGTTACACCATTTCAGACATACAATTGAAAGATGCTCATGTAGAGTTTTGGTTCCACAGTGTTCCAACACCCATCCCTCCACCCAAACCCATCTCCCATCACCAATGTCCCCACCTCCCTCCCCCTCCCACACCTCAACTACTTGGCGGGTTCTGTATGTCATTTCTCTCCTCTTTATCTCTCCCTCCCGCCAAACTTTCCTGCTCTTCGTGGAATTCAGTGCATTAAAAGACATTATTTCCACTATTTTAATGGACCGTGCGGCGCGCAAGCTGCTGAGCGTACTGGGCTCAAAACTGGTTTTGCTCTGTTGATCTGGTCATGCGGCAGTTTCCCAGCGTCCGGACAGCGAAAATGGTGGCTAGTGTGATGGGTGAATCTCATCCGGCTGCTTCTGGGACCCCCAGAGGCGACGGGCCAACACCTAAAACCCGTCTGCCCTCCTGGGGGTCCCCTCTTCAGCTGGGCCGGGCGAGCTGAGCTCCAGCCTCCCCAGCCGCTTCATGTTATGGCCGATGGCCCCCGGGCAGCTCCTGGGCTGGGCCACCAGGCTCGACAAAATGGAGAGGGGAATGGCTGAACCCTGACTCCATCTGACGAATTCCCAGTGATTCCCGCTTCTGGGAGCCGCCTACCTGGGCTCGAACCGGTTTTGCTCTGTTGATCTGGTCGTGAGGCAGTTTCCCAGCGTCCGGACAGCGAAAATGGTGGCTAGTGTGATGGGCGAGTCTCATCCGGCTGCTTCCGGGATCCCCAGAGGCGATGGGCCACCAAGTAACTTTTTAAAAGTATATATTTATAGTATTTATTCCATTTACTTTGAGGTATCCTTTCATTTGATTTTAGTCACCCTTACAGAGGCTAATAAATTAATTCTTTATTTGTTATGAGCAAGTACTGAATGTATTGCTCCAATGGCAGGCAATTAGCTTAAGGGCAAGCACACATGAATTTACTATATCTCCTGGTTTTACAAATCTCCCATTGTTGAATAGGCCTTCATTAGAAAATGAATGATACACTGTTTTTCTTTTGCTATTAATAAAAAAAGGTCATTATATGCTTACCTCATCAGTATATATTACACACATTAAACTTTCTTTCCTCAGAAGCATAATCTGATTCCAGTTTATTCATACTCTCTCTATAAAATATTTGCACCAATATTCTTTCCTTAGAGGATTTGTAACATTAACTGATCAGTAAAGAAGTGCTGGATGCAAAGAAATACAAAGAAATATTGGTCTATCACATAGTTGGCATAATGTAGTCAGTAATTGTTGCAGGCGGCTACCCTGTTTATAGTAGAATATCTTGCAACTCCCCTGACCTGTATTCATTATATGCTAGTATAATTTCCCAAGTTGTAATAACCCGGATCATCTCCAGATATTGTCACATGTCCCCAGATGGTTCAGTATCTGATAAAAATACTTTCTACAACCACAGAGACATATAAAAATACAGGCTAACAGCAACCAGAAATTTTGCATTTGGCTTGTTTCTTTAAAAAAATAATTTTTAAATAACGTTAAATTAAAAACTTGTATTGACATATAATTTACATGGCATGTAATTAACCCATTTATATTTTTATTACAACAGTGTTTTTTTTGTGGCATCATGATTTACAATAGTATTAATACTATAGGTTATGCTTACAATGCTCCTCTACCACACCCACTGATAGAGTATTATTATTCCTCCATCTTTGTCTCACGTTCCATTCCCTCAGCCTCATAATCTCCTAACCTTCTTGGTAGGCTTGATTCTCAGTGCTGTTGGCACCATTTCAGAGAGGATTGTCTATTGTCTATTGATTGTGTTTCAGAGAGGATTGTCTATTTCTTTACTTTGTTTTTCCTTATATGCCACATATGAATAAGACCATAGGTATTTGTCTTTTTCTTTCTGACTCACTTTATGTAGTATGGCACCTTCTAGTTCCATCCAAGATATAGTGAACTGCAATAATTGACCTTTTCTAATAGCTGAGTAATATTCCTCTATGAATATATGCACTAGAGTTTCTATTTTTTTTTAATTTTTTTATTTTTAAAATTACAAAGATATACAATTAAAAAGTTCATATTTGGGTTTTGGTCAAACAGTGTTGCAGCACCCATCCCGCCACCAGTGCCCATCTCCCACCACCAACGTCCCCGGTTCCCTCCCCTCCCCCAGCCCTGCTCCATGGCAGGTTCTTGATTTCTTTCCATTTCTCTCTCTTTCTCTTTTCCTTCCCCTCCAGACTATGGATTACAGAACATACATTAAAGGGTTGTCATGTGTATCTTTTTGCCTCTATTTAATGCTCAGTTCTAGGTTGGCATTAGTACCCTCAACAATTGTTAGCACACTGTTCCATTTTTTCCATTTCTGTCTTACCTAGCCTCTGAATCCCACACGTTTGTGATGATTTCCACCTTTGACAGGACCTCCTGATATATGTTTCACTTGACCTTGGATATTGGTATCATAATATGTACCTATATATTTATGTTATGCAGATAAATGCAGTCATTCTGTGCTCTCTCCTTCTGGCTAATTTCGCTCAACATAATCTTCTCCATGTCCATCCATTTGTAGGCAAATTTTATAACTTCATTTTTCCTAACAGCTGCATAGTATTCCATTGTGTAGATGTACCAAAGCTTTTTATCTAGTCATCGATTTTCGGGCACTCTGGTTGCTTCCAGATTCTGGCTATTGTGAATAATGCTGCTATGAACATAAAAGTAGGGATGGTGTTTCCGCTGCGTATTTTTGGCTTCCCAGAGTAGATTCCCAGGAGTGGTATCGCTGGGTCAAATGGGAGTTCAATTTCTAGTCTTTGGAGGAAAGTCCATATTGTTTTCCAGAAAGGCTGTACCAGCCGGCATTCCCACCAACAATGGATGAGTGTCCCCTTTTCCCCCACACCCACGCCAGCACTTGTTGTTCTTGCTCTTTTGAATATGTGCCAGTCTCTGTGGTGTAAAGTGGTATCTCATTGTTGTTTTGATTTGCATCTCTCTGATGATTAGTGATGATGAACATTTCTTCATATGTTTTTTGGCCATTCGAATTTCTTCCTTGGTGAAGTTTCTGTTCATTTCTTCTCCCCATTTTTTTGATGGGGTTGTTTGTTTTCTTCTTGTAAAGTTCTACCAGTGCCTGATATATCCTGGATATTAACCACTTATCAGATGGGTATTGGTTGAATATTCTTTCCCATTCTGTGGACTGCTTTTGTATCTTAGTCACTGTTTCTTTTGAGGTGCAGAAGCTTTTTAGTTTCATGTAGTCCCATATGTTTATCTTTTCTTCTAGTTGCTTTGTTAGTGATGTTTCATCTTTGAAGATGCCTTTAGCTTCAATGTCATGGAGGGTTTTTCCTATATTTTCTTCACTGTACTTTATGGATTCAAGACTGATATTGAGATCTTTAATCCACTTTGATCTGATTTTTTGTGCATGGTGTTAGACACAGGTCCAAATTCATTCTTTTACATGTCGCTGCCCAGTTTTCCCAACACCACTTATTGAAGAGGCTTTCCTTACTCCATTTTAGACTCGTTGCACCTTTATCAAAGATTAAATGATCATGTGTTTGAGGTTGGGTGTCAGGATACTCAATTCTATTCCATAGGTCCACGGGTCTGTTTTTTTTCCAATACCATGCTGTTTTAATTACTACTGCCTTGTAGTACAGTTTGAAGTTGGGTAAGGTGATGCCTCCCATCTTCTTTTTCCCGAGGATTGCTTTAGCTATCCTTGGGGGTTTATCGTTCCATACAAATTTCAGGATTGTTTGGTCAATTTCCTTGAAGAATGTCATGGGTATCCTTATAGGGATTGTATTGAATCTTTACAGAGCTCTAGGGAGTATTACCATTTTGACAATGTTGATTCTCCCCATCCATGAGCAGGGAATATGTTTCCATTTCCTTGTGTCCTCTTTTATCTCTTGGAGCAGTGTCTTGTAGTTTTCTTTATACAGGTCCTTTACACACTTGGGTAAGTTGATTCCTAGGTATTTGATTTTCTGTGGCACAATTGTGAATGGAATTGTTTCCTTAATATCCCTTTCTTCTCTTTTCGTTATTTGTATATAGGGAAAGCCACTGACTTTTTGCGTGTTGATTTTGTATCCTGCCACTCTACTATATGTGTCTATTGTTTCTAGGAGTTTTTTGGTAGAGAGTTTAGGGTTCTCTAGGTATAATATCATGTCATCTGCAAATAATGATAGCTTGACTTCTTCCTTGCCTATCTGGATGCCCTGGATGTCCTTTTCTTCTCTGATTGCTATGGCAAGTACTTCCAGTACTATATTGAATAAAAGAGGTGAGACTGGGCAACCTTGTCTTGTCTCTGATCTCAGGGGGAAGGCTTTCAACTTTTCCCCATTGAGAATGATGCTTGCTGTGGGCTTTTGGTAGATGGCTGTAACTATCTTGAGGAAAGTCCCTTCAATTCCCATTTTCTGGAGGGTTTTAATCATGAACGGGTGCTGGATCTTGTCAAATGCTTTCTCTGCGTTTATTGATAGGATCATATGGTTTTTATTTTTTCTCTTATTGATATGATGTATTATGTTGATTGACTTGCGAATGTTGAACCATCCTTGCATACCCAGGATGAATTCTACTTGGTCATGATGTATAATCTTCTTGATGAGTTTCTATGTTTTTAAATGGGAGGAACACATCCAGTAGTACCTAGTAACTACTCCTGGCTTGGTGCTTTTGGTCACTCGAAGAGGTGCTCAGAAAACCATGTCATATTGGGGAGCAACACAGGCATCCCACTTTTAAATATGCTCTTGCATCCCTTTCAACAGTCCCTTTTATCCACACTAATTTCTTTATCCACTCACTTTTTGTTTTGGCAATTAGTTCATTCTAGATCTTGACTATTATATAAATAGAAGTGCAGTGAACATAGATGTGCCTATAACACTATGATTATTGTTATTACTCATTATTATTTCATTTTATTATTATTTTGTGTTGATGATAGATGCTCAAATTTGAATTTGTTAGTTAATATAGAGTACTATTTCTAATATTTCTCGTATTTTGAGATGTCTAAAATCATTTGGTTAAGCCAAAAGTAGCCTTATCAACTTTTGAATGAATTTCTTTGATACCACTTCCCCACAGCACAGGTTATTTTTGGGCTTTTGATTTTTTGGACTTATACAAGTAAGAATGAGATATCAACTCACATCAGTGAAAAGAGACCATTGTCATTGATGTGAGTGGGTGTCTCATCCTTATTTGCATTTTTAATCATCAGTGATAAAAAACACTTTTATATTTGTGTATTGGCCCTCTATGTTTTTTTAGAGGAAGTGTCTTTTAACTTCTGTCCTTATTTTTTAAGAAGTTGTTTATATTAGTTGTTGTTGAGTTTTGCTAGTGCTTTTATAGATTTTGGCAAATAGAGCTCTGCCAGATGTCTGATATGTATTTTTTTGCATTTGGTAGGGTGTATTTTGATTTTAGCCATCATTTCCCTCAAAATAAAAGAAGGTTTATAGTTTGATGTTGTAGTTCCATTTGCCTATTTATGTTCTTCTTTCTTTGCCAGTCTTACCTAAGTGTTGGATTTCCTGAATAGGAGAGCTAAAATAGAAGATATGGCTTGTGCCATTTAAAAAAATTTTATTAGGAAAGGAATTATATTAAATGGTTATGAAAGATTGATTAACATATTTCTTAAAACATAATTAATTTCTTCAAATACATTTTATCCCCTCTCCAGAGCTTTTGAATTGTCTCTTTAACTTCTAAGTCAGTTTTGGGTTCAGGTAACAACTTGTTAACCTGCCGTCAGGTTTCTAGAGGTGTTTTCCCATCTTCTACCCAGGGAGGGACCACATGTATATTCTAATTTTCTTTCTTGCTTCTATAACTCACCTACACCTTTGACCATCTGTGCTACTGCCCCAGGACAGACCCTCATTTTTATCTTTGTCTTGTTTTTCTAGTCGCTTAGATCCATGCAGCTTCCCAGCTGTTCCCAAGATTGATTTGTGTCAAGGTATTATACTGTCTTTTTTAGTTTTCCTCTTTGAAAGTCTCCTTTGAAAACATGTTTTATCATTCTGCAATTCCTTAGGTATCTACTGTTTTAAGGCAAAACCTTCATTCAAGAACTTCCTTTAAAAAAATCTGCTTTTCCCCTTTTTATTACCGTGACCCTCCCAATTACTCCAGATAATTATGAGATATACTTATGTCTTAAACAACAAATCATCAATTTGTCCTTAAAGTGTCCTCTCTTTAAAGGTGCATGTGTGTATGTGTGTGTGTGTGTGTTTGTATATATATATATATATATTTGAACACTAGTTTTTTACCCTCCTCTATATATTGTAGCAGTTCCTCATTTCTTTGGTATATACAGTAAAATTTACAACTCTATCCCTGCTTTGAAACCTACGGTGAAGAGGAATAATGACTTTCAAATGCGATTAAGAAATTCAGTCCATTGTGAGTATGCTTTATGAGAAGGATAAAAAACAAAACTTGATACGAATGCTAAACTACACTGAAAAAAATAATTTAAGTAGGAGTATTCAAAGAGAAAATGTCATCTATTTGTTTTCAATAAAATGACTACTTTCATTAGCTCATCCATAACCTCTAGGTTCAAATGGTTGTGTATTCAATGATTATGAAGAGTCAATAAAAGTCAGGAGGAAAAGTTAGCAGCTCATAGAGCACTGGAATTAAAGAAATTAAAAAGCCATGTATTCTCTTTTCCCAGCAGAGCCTCGCAACAAGCCAGAAGACCCCCCACTCCATGAGGGCCTCCATTTTCCATATCCGGACTTCTCTCTCGTCAGACCTCCACCCAGCAGACCAGCCTATCAGCGCCCGGCTCACGCAGCCGCTTGCGGCTGCACAGGTTCATCAATAAATGCTGGACTTAGAGGTGCCTACAAGAGTATGCTACCTGCGCGGCAGAGCCTGGCAAGCTACCCGTGTTGTATTTGATATATGCCAAATACCAGTAACAATTATAGACCTCATTCCGGAATGGATTGGGGCTCTTTATGTTCCTGGAGCAAGCAGATGCCTTGGGCTCTACTAGCATGAGACAGGACATATGGAGATGTTACTGGGGCCCGCTCGAGCAAATCGATGATGAACGGGAAGACAGTGATACGGTGATACAGTGATATTCTCTTTACTTGGTTAAGAAATTATATTTAATTTCTTAAAATTATTTTGATTTATTTAAAAAAGTATTTTGATGTAGAGAGATATTTTGGAAAGAAAGAGATTCAAAATATAATCGAGATATTGGTTAGTGCAAATAAACAAAGAAAAAATTCATAAGTGAAGGTGCAATTTGATTCTGCCATTGTATAGGTGCTGAGCAATATCTTTTCCAGAAGAAATTTATAAAAAAGAAAACTTTTGAAAGATGAAGCAGAAGTAATATGTATGTTGCACAGTTCTAAATGGTCCATTGACATGCAATATAACAAAAACCACCTGGAAAACTAACGTGTTAATTCTCAGGTCTGATTTCAAATTATATAATTCATACTTAATTTATAAGCATTGAGAAGCTAAATTTGTCTTGTTTTCTGAGTTGGAGAGGGACCAATTTTTATTCTTACTATTCTGAATAAAAAAACTGTCTTTAAAAATTACTGATTGCTATGTTTTTTAAGAATCTTACTATGAATATTTTGAGTATTTTAATATGTGATGGCTGAAAAGAAAGCTTAGACTCTTTTTTTTGGTACAAGAATATAGGATTCACAAAACTCAGTTGGTCTGGTTTGCTTGTTTTGCTCCAAATGCTTCATGAGGAATTTAATGAAAGAGAATATAATTCAATTCTCATTCCTTATTTATTTGTGGACATTGACAAGAGGGAAATGACAGAACCAGAGCAGACCTCGAGTCCTTTGCAGTGGCTGCTCTAGCAAGAGGGGCAAATCAATTGCTTATTGCCACAGTAATGCTAGACAGAAAACAAACACAGCACTTCGGATGAACATGCAGCAATAAACATTTATTTTTACTTATGCACACATGGGTTAACGGGTGCACTGCAGAAGCGCGGTCCTACATCTGGCTTGGACAGAGCTCATTTCATTGGACATGTGTGTGCTTCTGCAGCCAACTGAAAGATCTGTTAGTGACTGGCTGTTCTGCGATAGCCTCTGCAGGCACAATTTTGCCTCCAAATTTATCTCACTTCCCTTTAGTAGTCTGTCAGAACTTAATTCCATCACGGTGGCAGGAATCCCAGAGAGGAACAGAAATGCACAAGGCCACTTGGGCCTGCACTTGGAACTAGAATCTTTTTCTGTACTGCAAGATTTCTAAGCAAAACATGCTGCTTGAAAGACTAGAGTAAGATAGTAGAAAAATTACTCCACGTGTTCACAGAATGAACTGGGTGCCACATCTTAAACACGGTGAGCTACAGAAAAGAATGGGAGTGACCAGGGTTTTTTTTCCTTTTGTTTTCTATGCTGGACTCCAATGCAGGTCTATTATGTACAAGGTCTATTATGTAATCTGAGTCACACCCAACCAAAATTGGAATATTTTTTGCAGTATATCCAGCAAATGGAGAAAGAATCTTGGTAGAAATGAGAATTTTCTGACTATATCATAGTATTGCATTTTCCACAGGAAGTATTCACTTTTATGTTGATTGTATATTTATAAAAAGAGATATGACTATGTTAGCTACAATTGGAAACTGCTACCACAAAAAATGTATATTAGAAAGCACAGTGGAAATAATAGTAAGCTAGTTCAAGTTTAGATAATTCTAATAATTCTTAATTTTAAGTAAAATTTCTCTATTACTACAAATATAATATTTTAAGTCTTCCTACAGTGTGTCCTGTGTACATAAAATTGAGCGCTTTTTTTAAAAGTACGTTAAAGAGAAAAAAAACCCTTTCATGGCCATTTCAGCTACTGATCTTCTAATATTTTTTGTTATATGCGCTTTCCTTATCAGTATCCCCTTCGACCTAACTCTCTATCTTTCTTCTTTACCCCCTTCTCTTTCTATAGTGTAGTCTTGCTTCTAATAATAGTAGTCGTTTGATATTTCTGTGGAGAATTACTCCTTTCCATGAAGTGTGTCAGATCTTGGCTGTTAAAATATAGGGATCCGAAACTGATCCAATAGTTCCATGGGAATTTTAATATATAGCTCTTTGGCTTCTATAATTATATGAATTGCCTCACATCCACCCAGTAAACCTCCTTTGGCAAGTTATCCCGAAGTGCTTTTTTCTGTGGTTCCTTATAATCAGAGGACACTAAGTACATATCCATTCAATATTATTTTATATTTACCTTTCCTTGTCTGCATACACTAAAGAGTATTTATTATTGTCAAACCAAGATCTTGCATAAAGGGTGTAACTTTAGTCTGTTTTCATTTTTGAAGTAGGTCTCTAGATCTTCCATATTAACAAGGTAAATTGAGATGGGAGCTGGCCATAGCAAAGATATCTGATCACATACGTGGTTTGAGGATTGAGACTTGAATCACACCTTATCAGCTTGATCATTTTTGGGAAAGGGCAGAGAAGGAGGAAGGGGGACATAGATTGTAAAAACATGAAAAATGATTTAACCATTATGCTTCCATAATAAAGTCTTAACAAAAAACTCTCAAAATGGAGGCCCAGGTGGGCTTGCTGTATTGGTAGTTCTCCATACCCGTGTTTCTATGTAGCAGTGTTAGAGGAAAACCGATCCCTGAGGACAGAAAGGTTTTGCACGTGGAACTCTGCCAATTCCAGGCTTAGCTCTTGTAGCTCTTTTTTGGCTGGTTTTGATTTATAACCTTTGACTAAAATAAAACTATCATCACAAGTACAGTCTTTTCTGGAATTCGGTAAAGAGATCTAGTGAATTATTGAAGCGGATGTTAGTTTGGGGAAACTCCTGAACTTGGGTTTTGTATAGTCTTGCACTGACTAAACTGTCGGGGGGCAAGCTTATTTGGCTGTTGCCCTTTCCCCAAAAATCCCTCAGTGCTCCCCTGAAAATCAACCTTCCTGAAGGCCACAAAAGAAACGAGCCTCCCACTGTTTATCCCACAGGGGCCAATATGCCCCAACCCCAACTGCCAGGAAATGCTAGAACACTCCAGGGGAGTATAATTGACTCAGAAGCAATTGGGGGAGAAGGGAGCTTGCTGGTTGTCTACTTAAAGAAGGGAAATTCCTGGGCAGAGTGATTGGGGTGTTGGGTCCAATGAATAATTTTCTGAAAAGGGGCAGTAGGTCAAATAAGTTTGGGACCTCAGCTGTAGAGGAGTTTGTCTTTTCGTTTCTTTCAATTTTGTTTAGAACTTCTTCCTGTGGTGGGCTCAGAGGACCACAGAGAGTGTCAGGGTTTTCTGTGCATGAAAAGCAAGTGCCCTACCTGCTGTGCTATCACTCCAGCCGCTGACAGAATTCAGGATTCTGTCTCTGAATTTGGTGCATGTAGTATATATCATTGTTGTTTTATTTTAGAAAATATAAAAAGGGCTTTTTTAAGGACCTTATATACTCTCCTTACACTTATATAAGGAGAGACCTTATACACTCTCCCATCATTGCCTTCTCTTTCCTAATACCTTCTTTTCTTAGATTTTTTTCATTCTACCTAAGTGATTTTTAGAAATATACATCTTTATACTTCTAAGGCTCCTAAAGAAATTACAATATTTTTAACTTTATACCAATAATTATTTTTTTATTTTATTATTATGTTTTTGCTTTTTGGGTGATATCCGGTGATGCTCAGGAGACTCCTGGTTCTTCACTCAGGAATGACTCCTGGCAGTGCTGGGGGACCATATGGGATGCAGGGGATAGAACCTGGAGTGACCATGTGCAAGGAAACAACCCTAACCTGTGTGCTGTCGCTCCAGCCCACTATACCAATAACTATTTTTATAGAGTCATTATCATCAGACACGTCTCAGTACTTTCACACATACATGTTCTAATCTTCGCAAGTAAACTAAAGTGTATTTATCATTCCTTTTTTTAAGACATCTATGTTTTTTGTTTTGGAGCCACATCCAGTATTGCTCAGGGTCACTCCTGCTTTGCATTCAGGGATCATTCCTATTGGGCTCAGGGGACCGTATATGGTACTGTGGATTCAACTCAGGCCAGCTGCATGCAAGGCAAGTGCCCTACATGCTGAGCTCATCACCAGTCCCTAAGATGTCAGATATTTACTTCCAAGAAATACTTTCATGATCAAGCAAAACTCAGGATTCTGTCTCAGAATTTAGTGTACTTAATTAATTTAGTATAATTAATAATTTAATTACAATAAGGGAAAATGCCAGTCTACAATGCATATTACATAATGCCATTGTTGTTTTACCATTTGTACAGTAAGTCAATAATCTGCTTTTTTATATCAACATAATACTTCTTAGTATTTCTGAGCACTTTATCTTTAAAAACATATTTTCTCAGAGAGACCAACGTGCTTGTCTTTCATGCAGCCAGCCCTAGTTTGGTCACCAGCATTGTACATGGTCCCTCAAGCACTTTCAGGAGGTGAGCTGTGAGCTCAGAGCTGGGAGCAAGCCCCTGGGCATAGCCAGGTGTGGCCTCAAAACAAAACCAACAACAATAAAAAATTTAGTCTACCCGGAAAAGAGTGCATATCACTTTCTTGATTAAAGTAAAGTCAGACTTCCCACATCTTTTACTTGAAAAACAGAGGGTTACTGGACATAGGCTGATCCTGTAATTTGTCTTTTTCCTCTTACATGCTATAGCAGATCATTGAGCTGATACTGTAATCAACCCAGGAGCAGTTGCTTCTCAATTTTTCTGTTTTCCTTTTTTTTTTCTCAGTCCTCATGGCAGAGATCATTTACCCCCTAAGTGAAGAACATTTTCAACCCTCCTAGGTCCTTTAGGTAAAGAAAATGGGAATGATAAGTATGTGTTGTAGACACTGATCAAGAAATAGAATTTATTTTAATTCCATGTCTGGCACATAGTAAATTCTTAATATTGATAGTTACTAAAGCTCAATAACTTTGATTTCACTTTTCACACCAAATTTTATTCAAATGTATGTCTGTATCATACTGAAACTAAGCTTATCGAATTTCCTATCCACTCTGTCCTCCTGCCCTTCCTTGTTGTTGCTAATGTTGCAATGCCCATCGCAACGCCCATGTGAGTCACACACACCCCTGTCTGTAGTGCTTATATATATTTTTACATCTCTGATTCTTAACAGGGGTCACACAGCAGGGTGTGGTGCTTCCACACTCAGCTGGGGGTGCTCTCTGTGGTGAGCTGGGTGCAGATGCTGCACTCTCTTGTGTGTGCTTAGCACACTCCACAGTTATGGCAGTAGTGTTTTGTGTGTGTGATCCTTGCATCTCCGTGGACCCAATCAGCCCCGGGAACAGGCCAGAACCCTACACCCACATCCTAAAACTCAACGCTAGCGTGTCCGCTCGATCCTCTTACTACCTATCTTACATGAGGTGCCAGTGAGCATTTGTCCCTACACTCCTTGCCACCCACTCAAACTCTGCAAAGAACCCAGATACCTACTAACTGTACTATCTCAGCCACCCAAGAACACACATTTGCAACCTACAATGCCATAATGGTAAAGGGACACAGAATCCCATCAAGCTCAGTGGGTTGACCTCTTTTTATGGTGCCGCTTGTGGCACTCCACTATCACTTGTAGGTATTGGTATTGCAGATAACAGAATTTCCAAGCTTAAATGGAGCAACCAGGCTAGCATCTGGGAACATGTGGGACCCTAGGGATTTGAACCCATGGACATATTTTTGCAATATATGTCCTTCATACAGAGGCTCAAAGCCACTGTACTCTTTTCTCTGCACCAGAACAAAGCTTAAAGTGTACTGCATTTCCTCCCTAAAACTGAAATCTCTGCGGGCCCCAAGATGTGACTGAGAGGTGGAGTTCACATCTCTGGGTGAAGTTCTATGTTCAATTTATGGACACTGAAAAAAATAAATGTGACTAACATGTCAGCGTGGTCCTCAAACATCTCAGCAGCAGCCACATCAACAACAAAGGGGCAGGAGAGGGGAGAAGGCTCTCCTCTGTAAAAGCTCCTTACAATGGCCAGTTGTAATTCATAAAGGGTCAGATTGTCTAGTCATTTATTAGGGCAAATTTCAGACTTTCCTGGAAAGTGTCCCTGCCACCTTTCACTTTGAGAGAGCAAACAATTCTGCTAGCATGCCCCAGTCTAGGACTGATAGGGTTCACTTTCTTGGAAGAGCTAATAACATCTGTTGATTACATTTGCTTGTTCAGGCAGTCTCTTACAAAGAACCAAAGAGTGCCAGTGAGTGTCACTTAGATTCAGTCAAGCTGGATTTATATGTTGGTGATAAGAATGGGGTGATATTTTTTAGATCTCCGAAATTTAAAAGATTTATGCTACCATTAGCACATTCATTAAAGTAGCAATTATCAAATGGATTTTTTGCATATGTAATGTATCAAATTAGGCAGAAGACAATAACTTTAAGCTTTCTTATTTTAACTGACTTTCCTTGTCATAGATTTTGGAAAATTAATTCTTAATTTTTTCAATTAGTTTTTTTTGTATTAAATCTTCCCTGTAGTAATAGCAAATCATGAATACTTTAAGAAAGACAAATAGAGACTTGTTTCAAGTAGTGAAAATGTCATAAAGGTCATTATTTTCTCATTGTAAATCAGTCTGCACCTTCTTTTCTTCTTTATCCTTATTAACCATAGATATAAAATTACAATGCAAAGCTCAAGGAGATCAAACAAGTATGCATATAGGAGCAGTGCTCTGTGGAAGGCAACAGAGGTCAGTCAGGAGATGGAGGTAGACATTCAGCTCAAGATTGCACTTGCTGTTCAGTTTCAGCCAAATGAAATTGTGGACCTGGTATGGACAAATCTGCATATTTATAGAAAATCATTTCAATTTATAAGTGTTGGCAACTGATTTAAATGAAAATTATATCCAAAAGGCTTATTTCATATGGGCCAAGAGAATAGTGGCTGTGATATAGAAATATTTCATAGCTTACAATTACAACATCTGACTTGGAATAAAAGGAAATTAAAAGACAGATCATGAGACACATCAAAATATAACAGAAAGAAAAGATAAGTGTCAGGAATTCTTTGGCTATAAGTGATAGAAAATTCCATTCCAACTGGCTCTTTAAAGGGAGAGATATTTCCGGTCTCTTTGGCTGGTTTTGATTTGACTGGTGGTGATCTGATAGATGAAAGACCCAGATGAGACTAGGGTAAAGCTGGATCAAGTAAATCAGATGATGTTTGGATAATTTTTATTTGTTCATTTGGCTCTACAAGATAAATGCTTCTTCCTCAAAGGGCCAACTGGTAGTCTTACAATCCCCCTCCACTGTTTCAGCACCCTTAATTCCGAGTTATATTGTTCAATTTGAGAAACACTGTCATGAAGTTCAGAAATCATAATTGAGGAGCTGGAGCAATAGCACAGTGGGTAGGGTGTTTGCCTTGCCAACGGCCGACCGGGGTTCAATTCCCGGCATCCCATATGGTTCCCTGAGCACCACCGGGGAGTAAATCCTGAGTGTAGAGCCAGGAGTAACCCCTGAGCATTATTGGGTGTGACCCAAAAAGCAAAAAAAAAAAAATAGTTGAAAATAAAGATAAATTTGAATAGATAAAAATTCTGTAAAGTTTTGATAATAGTTTCTTAATTAAAAGATTAGCCAATAATTAACTGGTTATTTATTTGCAATTAATAAGACACAAAGAACACTATCCCTATTGTTTAAATAGCTCTTAGTTATATGGTGGAATCCAAAAGATAAAGCAGAAACACCAATCAAGCTCATTTATTGAGGAGAACAAAGTAGTATGTGCCTTTGGTAAGTAGGGAGGAGAGGTTGGTTAATTAGTGAAGAGAGACAAAATGTATAAATACCATGTATAAGTTAAGTTAACACAATATAATAGCATACATTATTAGTACTATGGATAATGAATACATAGTTAAAAGTTGCAAAAGAGAGATCTCAAAAAATATCCTAAGACCCCCAAAAAGGAGGAAGAGGTAAATGTGAGAGAGAGCTAAGAGCGTGAAAGCACATGCTTTGCAGACATGAGGTTCATGGTTAGATTTTCTGTGCCACATCATCCCTTTAATGCTACCAGGATTCAGGAGTCACTACCTCTGTACCAAGTCTGGAGTAGACCTTCAGCCATGACAGTGGTGCCAAGAAAAAATAAAGGGATAAAATGAAAACAAAGAGAAGGAAGGTAAGGGAAGAAAGTATCTTAAGCAAGGTTCTTGTTTTGCATGTGGCCTATGTGGGTTTGATCCTCTACATTCCATATGGTCCTGAGCCCCACCAGGAGTTTTCCCTGAACACAGAGTCAGGAGTAGGCATTGAACACACTAGGTGTGGCCCAAAATAAAAAAACAAAGAAAAAACAAAACCAAAAAGGAGAATATTAGGCAACTGGTAAAGGTTGGTACCTAGGCTTATTTTCATGGCCATTTTGCAATATCAAAAATACTGAATCATTATCATGTGGACCTCAAACAAAACATTTTATGATATTAACTATCTCAAAAAGTTCAACAATTTGAACAAGGAAGAAACAAAAAAGGCAATCAAATATAAGTTAGTTATTAACTCAAGAAAAATGACCTTAGTTTGTTAAAGTTTACTTAGTTTCACTCAGAATTAAATAAATTAATAATGAAAAGTATTTCTCACATATGAGATGACCTAAGATTAGAAAAAGTAGTGTAATGCAGTGTATGGTAAAACTGAGAGACAAAAAGGACTTTTCATGCACCACACATGAAATACATCAGTTATAAATACAGCAACATATACACCATACATTGCTCTGAATTTTTTAAAGTTGACTTTAACATTGACTTTTGACATTGTCATTCACTCAAAATTAAAACATTCTACCTGTGATTAAAAAATTTAATGTCAGGTCTCTCTGTATTCTTTCATTTAAGACTACCAGAAACAGACCAGTAGTTGAACTAGCCGAATTCAAACTTACATTAAAGATGAATTACTTGTCACTTGTCTTCCCATTGTTTATTGATTTGCTTGAGTGGGTGCCAGTAATGTCTCCATTCGTTGGGAATGAGGTCTATTATTATTACTGTTTTTGGCATATCAAATACACTACAGGTAGCTTGCCAGGCTCAGCCATGGCTCTGGGTTCATCCCAAAGGGGCCCAGTCTTTTCTATGTCAGACCATCAACCATCTACGGCCCAGGGGGCAGAGCCTTGGGTGTGTAGACAAGCTTCTCTCCTGTCTGCCACCTACTAACACTGCTGGGCACAACAGCCACACCTGCAGCATCTTGAGGGGCAGGTAAAGATGAATATCTCTATCTCTATCTCTATCTAAATCTCTATGTATACTTATATATAATATCCTCATATAGATATATGAAGACACCATTAGTGTCTCATATCTCCAAATAAGACATGCGGATGGCCCACATGCCCATGACAAGATACTCAATAAGTTATTAGGAAATGTAATCAAAACCAAGACAAGATGCCACTTCATAGTCATGAGAATGACCTATATAAAGAAAAGACTAGAAATAACAAATTTTGATGAAGTTGTGAACAAGAGGATCTAGTATACTGCTTATGGGAATATAAATTGGTGAAGTTTCCATGAAAATTTTTAAATGGGACTGGGAGTTAGCTATAGTGATAGAGTACTTTTTTGTATTTATTTTTTATTTTTTAAAAAATTGTTAATAATGGGTCTCTGCCATACAGTGTTCCAGCACCCTTCCCTCCACCAGTGCCAAATTCCAACTATCCATATCCCAAACACGCCCCCACCACCTAAACCCTGCCTGCCCCTATTGCAGGCACATTTTATTTCTCTGTCTATCTCTTTGTCTCTGTCCCTGTATTACTCTCTCTCTCTTCTGTTACACTTTGTGGCTTGCCCTATTGATACTAACGGTGTATGATGTCTCTATGTGAATATTTAATAGTGAGTTCTAATGTGACATCATAATTCCTCATTCCCATAACCTCTCCAGTTTATTGCAACTAGAATGATAATTTCAGTTAGAGTACTTTTTAGGGGCCACACTCTGCAGTTTTCAGGACTTATTCCTGACTCAATGCACTAAAGGATCACTACCATCCAGATATGGAGGACCAGTGATCAAACCCTGATCAGATTCATGCAAGGCAAACACCTTAACTGCTGTACTATCATTGTAGCCCATAGAGTACAATATTGGCAAACGTGAGACTCTGAGTTTGATTCTTAACATGGCATACCCCCTGATCGCTGTTGGACATAATCCTGGTGACCACAAACACATTCCAGGATGAGCATCATTGAGCATGGCTTCAGTTTCTCCAAGCACCCCTACACATTAAGAATCAAGCGAGATAATGTAACAGCCTGAGCCCTTATTTTTGCATGCAGGAGGCTTGAGGTTAAGTCTTCAGCAGCACAGGGTCCCATACATTGTCAGGATGTATGGGACCGTAGAGATCTAGAGATGGTGGCAGGCTCTGAGAACCACTAAGGCATGAACTTAGTGGAACAAGGAAAATAACAACATCTGACTGTATCACCACTAAGCATTTGTCAAAAGACTATTAAAAACATTTATTCAAAAAATGTTCATAGCATTATTTATAATAGCCAAAACATGTAATCAAATTAAATACACATAAACAGATGACTGGATAAAGAAGCTGTAGTCAAGAGCACAAAAATATTATCCTGAAAATGCAGATATTCACTGGCGTTCATTGCAGCACTATTTACAGTTGCCAATATCTGGAAACAACCTTTGAGTCTAATAGCAGATGTGAGGATAAAGAGAGTATTTATATATACACAGTGGAATACTACTTGGCTGTAAGGAAAGATGAAGTCTTGCCTTTTGCAATAACTTGGATAGAACTAGAGTATGTCATGTTAAATGAAATAAGTCAGAGGAAGAAGGCCAGGTTCCAGATGTTTCACTCATATATGGTACATAATGAATAGTATTTTGTTTGCATGACCCCAAATCAAAGAACAAACTCTAAATCAATAACTGAGAACAAATACTAGAAAATGTAACTGCAGAGAATTTTCTATAATAATGATAAACAAAATAGCTATATAACTATAAGAATAACAACTATAAACAGCTATTGAATGAGTCTCTGCATTCTTGCTTATGTTTTAGCTAATTTAGCCAGAATACCTTTCTCTGGTGCTTTTGATATGTAGCCAATAAAAATGATCATTTATTAAGAATATATTTTTCTTTCAACTTCTTCCTTGAAGGACTTCAATTCCTGTAGGCATATTAATTTGTGTCTAATTGTTTTTTCTGAATAGAATTTTATCATCTGTTTTGCTACTTCATGATATAAATAACCATCCTTAGTGCTCTGTTAAGTTTTCTCACTAACAACCATCCCATCCCCAACCTTATAACACATATTTGTTTTTATTATAGTACTCAGATTCTGGTACTAGCACTGAATTAACCATATTTTAAACTAAGGTGTGCTGTAGTTATTCATAATTTCAAAATCTTTGAGGCTTAAAAACTTTCCTTACTCCTCTGTCTACACTATAGGTTGGCTAATATTTCTCCTTTGTGGCTTTCTTATTCTTAGATCCCAAATGTCTGGCTGAATCATTGCCAATTCATCATGTCATATCAATAGCCCATACTAAGACTAGATCCTATTATAATAACATGATTCTACCTAAATCCAAGGGGATCAAAATTATATTCCTGGTACTGGAGTACTAGTACAACGAGTAAGACATTTGCCTTGCACACAGTTGACCCAGGTTTGATCCCCAGCATCCCATGGGGTCCCCGAGCACTGCAAGAAGTAACCCTGAGCAGAGCTGGGTATAACCAAAGAACCAAAAGAAAAAGGAAAAGAAAGACAATATATTCCCATTTCTGGAGCTGGACAACAGGTAAGACTACCTTGCAAGCATAAGGCTGTAGAATTTGTTCTACAGTGCCTCTTTAGATACCTGATGCAGTCTGGCTGCTCTGTTGTTTGTGACTCAGCATTTCTGCTCTCTGAAATACCCAGAGATAAAGTTACTTCTGGTTGCACGAAGCCAAGTGTGTGCAAGAAGCATAAGCAAGAGGAGGCAAACATTAGCATCTTAAACAAAAGGATGTAAAACCTAAAAATATGCCCAAACTATCAAAGCCATAGTACAGCCATCTATGACCATGTGTGTGGAGCACAGCAAAAAAGCCCAGTGAGCGTTACAGTCAGAATGTATATGAGCACCTCAAGTACAGGTGCTCAAGGGTACAAAGCACCACAAATTACAACATGAGCATCACAACCAAGATTTAATGCCTCCCCTTGCCATTGCAACATCCACAGAGGGAAATGGAAGGGAATCAAAATAAATTAACATTAAAATTAGAAACAGTGTTAATTTCTAGCTTAAAAGGCTGTATACCAGTAAACTGTATGATATTTTCAACCATGGTACTTCAATAATTTTGTTAGTGTTTTTAGAGTTTAAATAAACATTTTTTGATCAATACAAAGGACATAAGAAAGCCTAGTTATTGCCACAAAAATAGATGCAGAAGCAAGAAAAGAATGGTCTGGCCAGTACATAGAATTCATCAGACTTAAAATGTATCCACAGCCAATCAGCTTCCATGATTGTACACAATAATTAAGTAAGTGGAGTGCTTGAAAGTGATAAATTAACCGAATGTACAAGAGAGTAAAGCTGACTGTGTAGACACAATCCTTCATCTCTAGGAGTTGACAAATCTTGATAATTCAGCTAATTATAATAAAATGTTAATAAGAGGTATATAGGATTTTTTAATAGTACTAACAAACCACACTAGTATATTACTATGACAGGGTAATGAATAGGATAAAAGCTAAAAATTCCTAACCTCTTGAAAAGATCCAAAGAATTTCAAAATCAAAACTTTTATAAAGAGGATAAGAGACCCACCTGCAGTAAGTATAATTTCACTATTAAAAGGAACAGTTTAAAAATCACCATTGACTGCTCACATTCCAGGCAGAATTAGAGCTCTTTATAACCGCAATGTACAACCTTATTAGTTTGAGATAATATTTTCCTAAATACCTGAATTCTTATTAAAAACTCCATGTATGGGGTCTTTATGGAAACTTAAGCAAACAATAAAAGAAATAAAAAATAAAGATAATAAAACAATCATTGGGCATGTTTATTTCTGATTTCAAGTACATGTACTGATTAATATTATAATCATTGTAACAGAGGGTTGTCTATTTCTCTTAGAGTGTTTAGTACTTTGAAGGCAACCTGAGATATAAGTTGTATCCTTTATAAGTGTCCTTTATAGTCACTTATTCCTACTTAAAACTTTGGGAATGTTTGCTTTATTAAATGAGAACTTTTTTTTTCTACAAAAGATATTTAGAGAATTTTTTTGTTTTTTTTGGGCACACCCAGCTAATACTCAGGGGGTTACTCCTGGCTCTGCACTCAGAATTACTCCTGGAGGTGCTCAGGGACCATATGGGATGCTGAGGATCGAACCCAGGTCAGCAGCGTGCAAGGCAAACACCATACCTGCTGTACTATCGCTCCCTGCCCTAGAAAATATATTTTTTTAACTTTAATAAAGTAGTATGTTTTAATACTTTTAAATATTGCCTAATTAAAAGTGTGATACAAAATAGATATTAGCAAGGCAAAGTATTAGCCCTACTCTTATATATAAAATCCTCCCATACAATTAAGTCTATGAATAAATTTTCAGAGAAAAGCAGAAATTTTGAAATGTATACAAATGAATAAGCAAGAAATTTTCAAGTAGTTAAAAAGCAAAATAGAGAGGTTACTGTCTTTTGAGAAAGATTAGTTTGAATTGGTCTCCCTGAAGTCCTCCCTTAATCTATGACTTTTCAGGTAGAGCTTAAGCCATAAAAAAATTGCAGCCAGGTTAAAATGTTATTTTTTGTATGCAAGATTTAAAAAGAAGGTCAGCAGGGCTTGAAAATTACATAAGTGGGGCCAGAGAGATGGCACATGCTTGCCTGCAGGAGGTCTGGGTTCAATTCCCAGTACCACATGGTCCCAGAGCACTGCTGTGGTGACCCTGGAGCATTGAGTAAGTGTAGACTTCAGGCCCAAAAAGAAAAAATACAACAAAGAAGGTAGGAGAGAGAGGAGCGAGGGGGGAGAGGAGAGAGAGAGAGAGAGAACAGTAAGATTAAAGGCCAGTTCACTTAGGGTCTTGTCTGCCTCATAAAAATTAGGTTGCTGGTTGATACCTAGCACGTTGAAAAGTCATTGGTATGTTGGATACAAAGGAATCAGGAGCCAATTAAATTGTTAGTCACTGTTCCTATCTAGGAATCCGTTTTTTTGTGGAATGAGTTGAAGATAGAAATCAGGACTCTCATTGCTTAGATCCCATTTCAATTACTACTCCCTTGCTTCCACTTATAGGAATGGAGATCATTTCTCTCTTCTTTCTATCTGGTAGCACTGTATTATGGCTATTTAGGGATATTCAGCCTTGTGTTTTAGAGAGCTGATGAAGTTTATTGTCCTAGGAAAACTTTAGGATGTAAGAGTCCACAGTGTTAGGGCCTATGCCTTATATATGTATATATATATTATATATGTATATGCATCTATATACAAGGCATCTATATATCCTTTTTGCCTTGTATATTTTTGCGTTTGTAGTGGAGTTTAGTGGTGCTTAACTCAGTGACAAGATAAATATGGTTCGGGCATAAAGGATTATTTTGCTCAGTGACAGGACAATTCAATCAATGTATTTAATACAATTCAGTGCAACATAATTCATAGAATCACTTCAACTTCTTCCCATGTGAGTGTTTAAATATTTTACAAAAGAAAAAAAAAAAAATGACTGTTAATATTGACATTAGCACTATGTGAAAAGAAGGTGGGAAAAAGGATGTCTCAACTTTTTATTCAGGACCAATCCAATGTCTATTTTGAATAAAATAGTGAGAAATAAGATGCTAAAATGTTTGCAAGGTAAAAAATAAAGGAACAGAACATGTTGGTGTCACTTTGACTGACAGTTAAAGTTCCTTAGCAAAGAATGAAAGAAGCAAAAAAAAGATTCTGTACTGTTTATTGGTGAAAAATAAAATATAAAGGCAACCAAGAGGAGGAATGTCACATGAGGAGAAAACAAACAGCACAAAACAATAACAGAAATAGGGAAATACACTTGGGTCAGTGTAGGAATAGAAGCAGGACTAAGAAGGAAGATGCCCAAGGTGGATTATTTGAGGTCTTTGCTGCAATACCCATGCTTTCACATAAAATCAGGAAAACAACTCAGGTCTATGAAACCATTAAGCTATAAACTTGTTGGCATTGATTTACTTATCAAGGGAGAGCAATCTGAAAGCAAAAAAAAAAATACAGTTCTAAAGCAAACAAAAATAAGAGGGTTGTTAATGATAATCTAACCAGTTTTTTTTTTAATCTTACTTTGTGGATGAGAACACTGACCTGCAAAAAATTTCAGTCAGAAATGAGACCACATGCTGACGTTACAGAGCTAAGGGAATAAATAGGCAGGCTGAAATGTGAGACCCAGGTTTTCTCATTCTGGTTCACTGCTGTTGCCAATAGCCTCTGCAAATTAGATGGTTCCAGTCTGTTTCCCTCTTATTTTGTCACTTAGACTCCGAATTCTTAGGGGAATATCCATTTTGCTAGTTTTCTGAAGTCTTGGGGACTTTGGTCAAGTCTTCCCTGACTTGAGTTACAACCAAATGGTGGACGCAGCAGTCTGACTCCCTCAGGCTGACTCCAGATTCGCTGATTCCAGGAGGGGGGCGGGGAGGGGCGGAGGGGTAAGGGGCGGGAACCAGAGTTGCTGATCCATCACAGGCATCTCAGCAGCAAGCTGGGAAGCCTGTAGGGACAAATTCAGCTGCTTGAATCCCTCCGGCTACTTCTTTTGCTCCTAGTGAGCTTCTTTCTTTTCATTTCCTTCTATTTTTGAATTAGCCCTTGTTTCTCACATTTACTTATTTTGGTATTATATTTTTTATCTTTTGACTTAGCCCAGCAACCATGTTCTTTTCTTCTTCCTTTCCTTCCCTCTCCCACTTGCCACTGTTCTAGCAATGATGATGATGGTCAGGGTCATACACTTGCCTTGGTTGGGGGAGGGGGGGGGCTCTCCAGGGTCTCAAGCCAGGTGGTGGTGCTTGTGGGCTTGTTTGATGTTCATTGTGATTTTCATCTCTTCAGTATTTTTCTACCTTACTCTCTCTAGTCTGTCTGTCTGTCTGCCTGCCTGCCTGCCTGCCTGCCTGTCTGTCTGTCTTTCTGTCTTTCTTCTTTTTTTTGAAGGTGAGGTGCGAACCCACAGTGCTCAGTGCTTTCTCCTGGGTCTGCTCTTAGGTAATCACTCATTCCCGCTCAGGGATAGAATCAAGAGGAACCTGGGTCATCCATGTGTGAGTCTAGAGCCTTAACTGTACTTAGCTCTCTGGCCCTTGCAGTTCTTTTTTCCAGTATCTGTCCGTGTGTGGTTGTGTTCTTGCTGAAAGGATCATTGCACTGCTCCCACACGCCCATCAGGAGTCTCACTTCCTGGGACTCACACATCTTTGTTTAGTTGTCTTGCTCATTATAACCCCCTACAAATGTGTAGTACTTACACATTTCTGGTTGTGAGTGGCAAGGAATCATTTGTGATCCCAGGTAGGATGACAATCTCAGGACTGCTAGAAAGGGGCTTGGCACACGTGTTTCATATGTTTGCAAGGAAGGTGCTCTAGAGTCTCTGTTTTACTCCTCCAGGCCTCAAAAACCTTTTGTTTTGCTTATGGCCCAAATTCTCTAATTGCTGCCTGCTTCTAAGAACACAAACATGTAAGGATATGAGATGGGAAACTAAACAGTAGGGAAAGGACAGGCAGTGATTAAACTTAGATTTCATAAAGAAGACCAAATCATAATTTCATATTAGAGGTATACAATCCATTCATCTGTGTATTGATTCAACATTTTTTTATTGAAGACTTGCTTTGTTTCAGGCAGAGAAGATAAAAATAACAGTGGTCTACAACTAAATGGAAATAATGAGATCCCACCACACAGGGTACCTAATGGTTGGGCAGAACAACCAGAAGCAGACAAGTGGGATCCTAGAGCAAGAATAAAACTAATTATGGTAGAAAGCTTCAGGAATAGAGATCTGAGCTCTCTGGGACCCTTTTTCATATTCCTGAGCTTCTGCTTTCATACTACCTTTAATTTTGGAAATTCTGAAATTGGTCTTCAGTAGAGGGTTCTGATAAGTTCTTGGCATTTCTCAGAACTCAGGATTGAAACAGGCTCTTACCTGAAAGTGTAGTTCTATTAAACTGTCATCAGAATAAATGGGCCAGGGGATGTGACTAGGATTCTTGTCCTCATTTTGCATTCAGTCCCCCTGGCTGTACAGTTAATCTCTCAGGGTCTCAATTTCTGCTCCTATACAATGAAAAAACAACACCCACTCTGTTTATCTCTTGAGTTGCGAGAAACACATGAGGAAAAAGATGCAAAGCTTAGTAAATTGAGAAAAGAAAGGATCAAGAGGAAAATGTTGCTTTCCTTTCGGCATAGTTTCCAGTCCTTGTTATGAACAGTCATTTCTCAGCCATGGCAGAGGAAAGTTGCCTTTTTTTTTTTTAAGTGAGCTGAAAAGAGGAGATTGTGATTCTGCCTCCAAGCTTTAAAGACCAGCCTTCAGGTTATAAAGCTTCTAGAAATAAGTGAAGAATAAAAGGCTCTAAAAAAGAGTTTTGACAAATATTGCGATCAAGAAAGGTATAATACTACCATGTGAGAAATCACCATTTGTTCAAAAAAACATGTAAAACTATGCACTTTCATTAGAAAACAATCTATGTGAGAATGAGAATGTCTTTTATGTCTGAATTCCATGCATTTAGCATAGTTAATTCACAAATAAATATTTATTGGGTCTATGTATTTTTTTTGCATTTTTGGGTTCGCATCCATCAATGCTCAGGGGTTACTCATGGCTCTGCACTCAGGAATAATACATGGTTGTGCTTGAAGGACCATATGGAATGCTGAGGATTGAACCTGGGACAGCCACATACAAGGCAAATGCTCTACCTACTGTACAATCGCTTCCCCCATAAATTCACTTCACTTGATCACTTGACATCCCATTATTTATTGATTTGCTCGAGTGGGCACCAGTAATATTTCCATTTGACCCTATCACGTGCCAGTGTAGCCCAGTGGCATCTGGTTGCTTCAGGAATACGAAAGAGCCTCAAACCGTTCGTTCAGGGTCTTGGTGAAGAAGTCTGACCATCTTGTAGGTGGGCAGCCCCGTGATCTTTTGACATCCCGTGGGATCAGTCAGTAATGGCTCTAGTCCAGCGGTCATCTCCAAATCGCATTACATGTCCAGCCCATCTGATTTTCGATGCCTTGGCAAACGAGACAGCGTCCCTGACTCTGGAACAGCGACGGGAGGTCGGAGCTCAGGATTCCTTCTCTCACTTGAGTGAGGCGTGATATTCCAAGCATAGCTCTTTCGATTCCTCTTTGGGGAGACCAGAATAGCATTCTCATCCTGCTTTCGTAGGGCCCAGGTCTCTGAGGCATATGTTAATGCAGGGAGAATGGTGGAGTTGAAGAGATGTGCCCGGAGCCGGAGGTTCTTTGTCTTTTTAGCTATTTCTTCAATGCTTTTGAAGGCATTCCATGCTGCTCTCTTCCTCCTGCACAGCTCAGGTTTTAGGTCTTTCATCATGTTGACTTCTCGACCTAGGTACACATAACTGCTGCATTCAGAGATGTTTGTTCCATTGAGAGTGAATGGGGCCTCTGGAACTAGTTCATTTTTCATGAACATAGTTTTGCTGAGATTCAGCTGTAGACCTATCTTTCCACATTCTCGGTCAAAGTCAGCCAGCATTTGTGCCGCTTGGCTAATGTTTGGTGTTATTAGAACGATGTCATCAGCGAAGCAGAGGTGGTTTAGTTGCCGACCATCTATCTTCACTCCCATTCCTTCCCATTCTAATTGTCGCATGATGTTCTCAAGGGTGGCACTGAAGAGTTTTGGTGAAATGGTATCACCCTGCCGAACCCCTCTTTTTTGACATTGATGATCACTTCTTTGTAGAATGGTGAGATCCTGGTGGTGAATCCATAATACAGCTCACGAAGGATCTTGATGTATTGGGTTTTGAACGCCCTGTTTGGCTAGGGCTTTGATGACCGCTTCAGTCTCCACAGAATCAAAGGCTTTCTTTAAATCAATGAACGTGAGACAGAGTGGCATCCTGAACTCCCTACACACTTCAATGAGCTTGGGTTTACCATGTGGATATGGTCGATTGTGCTGAATCCTTTTCGGGAGCCAGCTTGCTTGCATGGTTGCCCTTCATCTAATGTTCTGCCAATCCTGTTCAGGATGGCTCAAGTGAACAGCTTGTAGATGACAGACAACAGGCAGATGGGGCGATAGTTGCCAATGTCATGGATGTCTCCCTTCTTGAACAGTAGAACTGTCTTGCTGGTTTTCCAATGGGAGGGCACCTTGCATTCGGACAGGTAGCGTGTGAAGAGCCGAGCCAGTGTATTGATGAGTACTGAAGGCAGATTCTTCAGGTGTTCAGGTCTGACTTTGTCTGGGCCTGGTGCTGTTCCCTTCTTTACTGGTGAAATGGCATGTTGGATTTCAGAAGGGAGAATGTTAGGGAACAACATATCCATCCTGCGGGAATTTGGTATGTGGGCAGGTGGACATGGCTATCAAAGAGATCTGAGGTAGAAGTCATGGATAATGTTCTCCATTGCCTTTCTGGAAGATGTGATAGATCCATCAGGATGTTGGAGGGCAGTCATCTTGGTCTTATATTTGCTGAAGGACAGGCAGGCGTTGCGAATGCTTTTCCCGACTTCTGCTGCATCTTCCAGTATTTCTACTCTTCTCTCTTTGAGGTCTTCCTTTTATCGCTTCTCTGCACTGCTTTGCGAAGCTTGGATGTTAGCATTTGGTCGCCTGAGGCTCGCGCCTTGCCTGTTGGCAAGCTGTCTGTTAGCGATTCAATATGCCAATATCAGTAATAAAAAAATGTTCATCTTCCCTGACCCTAAACGAGGCCCATAATATGGTAGCACTAGGAAGGGATGAACATGGAGGGCCTGATAAAATTTCAGGGCCATGCTAAGCTGCCAAAACAAAGAAGGACTAAAATGACTGTCTCTACTTTCAATGCACATACACTGGCTAAGGAAGCATATATTGAGGATCTGATGCTGCAAACACAAAGATCAAGTATGACATCATTGGTCTGACTGGCATGAGGAGGGCATCAATCGCATTATGCTGTTTTTGACACCGGAGAAGAACTTGTTCCCTCAGAACATGCGATGAAAGAGGCATCAGTGGCGTCAGTGTCCTTCTTCAACACGAAACATGGCCCCGGACATTGATTCATTTGAATGCCTAACAAACCAAATAGGGCGATTACACTTGAAGAGATGTGGCCCACTGCCAGTAGTTTCTATCTTCGTTTTCTACACCAACATCCACATACAAGGAAGAAGAAACTGAGCAATTCTACAGGGAGACTGGGCGAGTTCTATAAAAAAGATCACACCTTCTACAAGATCATAGTCAGTGATTTTAATGCCAAGATAGGACCAAGAAGATCGGTTGAAGAACTCCCACGTCGGGACCTATGGCCTAGAATGGAATGAACAGGGTGAGAGACTATCTGAGTTCATCATGTCCACCAAGACCATTCATGGGAACTCATAGTTCCAGAAGGCTAAATTGAAACGTTGGACATAGGAATCCCTGGTGGACAGTTCCACAATGAAATTGACCACATCATCTTCAATCGATGGTTTTGCCTGACCGATGTTGCTGTTGTCCCAAAAATTCCAAACAGGGTCTGACCACCATCTCCTTTCATGCAAAATTCTACTTCATGCAACAGGGAGAGAAGGCTGCAAAATTTAAGAAGAGGAACTCCCAGAATGACCACCAACTGGAACTCTTTGGCACCACTCAGCAACATGGGAAGATACCATCATTGATGACATCGATGAAGAATACAACTGACTGGTTCCGCACCTCCATGATTTTGCGAAGAAATGCTGAGAGAGAAAAAAACCCATAGATTAAATGAATAAAAATTAATCTTGCCTTCGGTCCAAATGCATATACCTGCCTGGTGTCATATTCAATTCTGCTGGAATCATGATACCCACATACTGTTCGGTGTGGCTGGCTGGTTACAGAAATATTCCTACTATGTCTCTGGAGTTCTGTAATCTTACATTCCTGCAGTAAAGTGATATAGAGCAGAAAAGGGACAAAAAGCGGTAATTTGTAAAGTCCCAACACTTTATTAGTAGTTATCCAATGAAAGAAGTAGGAAAGGGGAATAGAATATCAAAGGTATATCACCAAGCTAACACTTTTTTTTTCTTCAGCATTTGGTTTGGTATTTTTTTAGTTTCAAGGAAAATCTCTAGAGAAGTTGTCTGAATTTACTTGGAGCTAGAACTATCCTCCCATAGTCAAGGCGTCAACAGAAACATTGCTCTTTGTACGCTTATTGCTCCAGACCTTATATAGCATTCCTTTTAAGTTGCGCAAACCTCAGCACCTTCACATGGTACTAATGATCTCTCTGGATTGGTTGGAAATCCAGCAGGTCCAGTCGCATCACTTGGGCTATATGCTGGTTATGTTCTCCTGCTCGGCTGTCAGCCATCCTGCTTGGCAGCTCCAGGCTAAAGTCGTCAGCAGCTACTGCAGGAGAGA